>CH002357.1:325107-352065 GCA_000149265.1 Ciona savignyi
AACTGGTAAGCTTTTTATTGCTGGCATATAATTATATACAGATCAAAAAAGTATAAAGTGTAATGCCCAAAGACACAGTACACAGCCTTAAAGAAAGTGGTCAGGTTAAAGGTAAAACAATACCTAACAAACCGTCCTTATCACCAATTCCATTTGCTGAAAGTAAAGAGATCAATATCCACTTAAAATACTTTAGCAAACATTGCCATTTTACCTCAGTTTTTTTAATCAGAATACTTTACTAGACCCTCAGCTCCCAAAATTGATCTTGTAATTATCGTTTTGGCAGAACTTTTTCAGAATACACACCAAGAAGCATCAACATTGACATTGGACTACTCTGGGTCCGGTAGTGGTGCTGGCATATGTTTCCATGGAATACCTGTGTTTATAAAACGATGTGAATGTCATTTTGGCTACACAGGCATTTCCTGTGAACGAAGAATGACATATGGTAATAGTGCTCTTTAGTGTTTTTAACCACTTTTTATGGAATTTCTACTTGTTTCATATAAACTTTTGTACATATATACCAGGCATGGGCAACCCCTGGCACGCGTGCCCAACTTGGCACGCGAGCTCGTATTTCTGGCACGCTAGTTTAAGGAAATTAGATTCCTTTCTCTTAAAGATAATAACTTAAAAGTTGTTGTATTATTTGAGCTTTGGCCACGTGCATAAAATGTTTATTACCGTAAGTTGTGAAGATTTGATTATTTATTACCTTGTTATTGTTACACAACAAAGACCAAAGAGTACAACAATCCGCTTGCAAATTTCGCAACCTGCTGCCACCAAAATTAAATCCCATTTAATTTACTCTGGCTGCCACAGACGAATCGGACGTGAAAGAAATTTGTACGTTTGTGCAGCCAACCAGATGTAGTTAATATCAGTTACCCTTAGCATCCTAATTTACTTTTGTTAGCAATTTGAGATACAAAGTGTTATAAGACTAAACACGATGTACCGGTTAGGTCATTCGGCAACGGTAAAGGTCATAAATGCATATTTCGGCAAGTAAAAAAGACCGGTAACTTATTTCACATAAGCGTATCGTTACGTTTATCAAATTGCGTTAATGAGAGTAAAAATTGATCGTTGAACACACTTTTTCACCTGCCTAAGGTTTGCTCTATCAGTAATAGTACAGCGCTTGCTTGTTTTGCAGTAAAGATAAAAATTCAAAGCCATTACTGTAAAACAGCGGTTCTCAAACTGGGGTCCGCGGTATTTTGGGGACCGCGAGACAATATTCCGCTAAGCACCTTCCAAAAAATTTAAACGACGCTTTTGAAAAAAACTGTGTAAAATTAAGTTTTTACGCAACTTTTCTTCCAATCAACTAAACAAACAATTTGTCATGAAAGCTTACAGGCCATAGGCATTTATGACATCACAAGAAACTATTTTATGTCACATTAGTGCAATTCAAAAGTACAGAACTCCTACTATAGTAGGAAATAGTACAACTCCTATTATAGTAGCAGTAAACATTCAAAAACAGAAATATGTTCTCACGAATTGTTAGTTGGCACGCGAAAGGATTTTTCCATTAATTTTAGCCGATTTTGGCACCCAGGCCGAAAAAGGTTGCCCACCCCTGATATATACCTTACATACTCTTTTTAAACATTTTTTGTTTAAACAGACTGCTTTTTGTTTTGTCATAATTTCATGAAAACTTTTAGAAAGATTGGTCAGTTCTGTCATAAAATTATAAACGATAAAATTATAAATGTAATGGAAATATATTTTCTATCTTTATCTCCATATACCCTTTGCCAAACCTATTAAAATCTAACAATTAGAAACCTATTAGATTCTAATTTCTAATAATTAGATGCCTTGATTTATGTTTTTTTATGCATCTCTCATAGGGTTAGAGATCATGGTAGACAAAATAATTTTAAAAATTTGTTTATTGAAATCAAATTTGAATAATTTTAGAATAATAAACACCTACGGTTACACCAATGTAAATAATGTACACTGATGAGTAACACTGACCTAATTGGGCCATTTGTATATCATCAATTATACATTCCACCATTCCATACAGGGTCTGGAGAAGGGAATAATGTTTTGACAGAGGAACCAAGGAACAAGTCTGTTGTTAACAGATTAAATTCAAGTAGGTATACAAGTGCTATTTTTTCGTTAAATAACCAAATATTAAATTTTTCTTGTAATCCGGTATTTTAACTCCACTGTTGTGACCTGGAAAATCTGTAACAATAAAATAAATCTATCTATTTACCTATGTATAAAACTAATAGCATGTTTGTTTAGCTGAAGACACTGCATGGAGTGCAAGTGCATTTGATGAGCTGACATGGAATCCAATAACGAGGCATCTGAATCCCAATCGCAACCTTGCTGCATCCAGTAAACTTTTGTTGCTTCATACCA
Source organism: Ciona savignyi (assembly GCA_000149265.1). NCBI lineage: Eukaryota > Metazoa > Chordata > Ascidiacea > Phlebobranchia > Cionidae > Ciona > Ciona savignyi. The sequence goes on from CH002357.1 coordinate 327,520, forward strand.
ATCCTATTATTGCAACTTAATTTATATTTAGGACATATTTTTGAGGAAAAATTTATTGTTATCTCTACTGGAATAAGACGCACGAAGACCAAGCTCGATTATTTTAATCCTGTAAACTCACATGAACCAACAATTTACAGGTAAATAATGCAATGTATTGGTGCTTATACAAAACAAAGGGGGTTAACACACGGGCAATGGTCAGATCACCTCGCGCCCTACGTCGGGTTACCGGAGCTATTGCAGTGTGTTGTATAATGACACGTTCCTTCAATTTGGTAGAACCCATTAATCTGCTTGGTTCAGGCAATGTCCGTAAAGTGCCTTGCCCAAGGACACAACCGACTAGCTAGCGACCAGTTTCGTACCTACAACCTTTCGATTGAAAGACGACACACTTAACCGCTAGGCCAACCGGCCGGATTAAGATAGTAACATGAATGACTTATCATATTTCCCCTTGATCCATTGGCATTCATTTATTTTAACTCATTTACAATTGTTTTAAAGTTTCAGTAAGTTAAAGTTTTTTCAAATAATTGCATGATAAACAATGATGCAGCTCTATTTTAAAAGCACACATGATAATCTGTTCATTCAGATTTTCATTTGTACCTAAGCCAAGTGGAGGAAAGTCAAGATTGGAGCTCAACACGTGTTTTGTGGAAAAGAGAAATTCGCAACGTATATTCGGAACCCAAGAAATAGATGATCTAATAAGTAAGTTAGTCTGCTCATGAAGAAACACAGTATGGAGAAAATAGTAGATCATCTAGATTTTTGTTAACTATGTACAAACGTTTTTTAATAGTCATTCACCGTATATTCAGCATATAAGTGTGATATTTCTTATCATAACTGAAAAACAAGTACTCTCTGTATATATATATGTATATATAAATATATCATATTAATTTTTTTAGAATTAGTCTACTTTGTTATGGAGACACACACTTACTCTTTAATAATTTTATTATTGACAGTCTGAACCCAATTTACCAACAATGCAAAAATGATTTATAGGATCAACTCTTATTACCCAATGTCCGGTGGCCAAAATGCCGATCACCGCTCTACACACCTACACATATGAGCTCTACATTCCCCGAGCAGACTTTAATGATGAGGGAAAATATTTACTGACCCAGTGGCATGGTTCGCCCAACCCTAACATACTGAAAGATGAATATGGCTGCGTGGCAGAACTGAGTTTATATGACAAAGGCAGGTTATGCAGAACTGGCTCTTGCACTCAAGGTACAGTTTATTTGAATTTACTTTTAATTTTGAGTTATTAAATTGCTCCAGCAACAACAGTTACCTTTTACTCTTATTTTTCTTCTTGTTAACTGTTTTATTTTGTCTTCAAACTAACTTTACAATTGTGTTTTTTTTTCGATTCTGTTTCTGTTCAGTCTAACCCTCTGAAATCAGTAGAATCTTTGATACTTATAAATAACAAGATAATTTTTTTTTAATGACAAAAATGGTCATTAATAATGTTTATAATTAGAATTGTCACAAAATGAAAAAGTAATAAAACTACACACTATTTTTATTAGAAATTGTTTTGTTTTGTTACTTAACGTTTAAAAACTTTTTATACTAAAGCATAGCACATACAAATTGCGATTCGTTTTGTTCCTTGCACGATATTTGACAGCGTAATTTTAGCAAGAAGTATATATTTTATCGTGCTAATGAAAAGGTTAATCTGATATGATTAAATGCTTTATGCATATGTGGTGAGAGGTGATATATTGTTAAACCACATGATGTAGTGGTTACTTAACAGCATATGACATTTAGGATAAGATTGGATAGGATATTTATGTTTATCCCCATAAATGGGAAAATCCAGGGGGTTAACACACGGCCAATCGTCAGAGCACCTCGCACCCACTGTCACGTTACCGGAGCTATTGTAGTGTGTTGCAAATGATAGACACGTTCCTTAAATTTGATAGAAACTACCTTTTCCGCTGGGTTTTGTAAAGTTTATATGTGAGGGAATTAAAAATATAACAACTATCACATAACTTCAATATTCACCCTATATTATAACCCATCCTAACCTATTGTAAAATCTTGTATTAAAAGGTGAGATATTTGACAGAGATGGACAACACATTGGGTTGCTATACCAACAAGGTGGTTACCCTCCATTGGCATTTGAATACATAAAAGGGGTGTTTGTCGTCACAGCAAGGTCTGATGAGCATAGTTTAAGTGGGAAAGCCGGCTGTTCAGTGGGACAAAATGTTCCACCTCATTTCCACTGTCCTAAGCATGATCGACAACAGGTTTAATATGTCATGTTTTTTTATGATATTTGTTGGGATTGGTTGGGTAAGGCTAAAAGAGTAGTAGTAACTTTGTATATTGTATAATCAATATTATTTGTTTCTTATATTTTACCTTTATATACACCTCACAAGTGACACTATCGTAAATTGATTTTTTTGTAATTTGGTAAAAATGTATCTCAAAAATCTAGAAATACTATTCTACATTTTTAATACAATCTGATTTGAAAATTTCAATTTTAGTTCAGAGAAATTTTCCGAATGGCTGTAAATGATTTTCCATTTGACTCTTGGGCAAGATTTGAATGGAAAGTAAAATGGAGTGAATATGACACAGTTTATAAAAGAAATAGAACAAGTAAGTATATTTATATTGCATTTACAAAAATTTTAAATTATTTTATATTGTTTATTCATTACCCTTAGGTATCATAAATGTAGAGAAATTAATCTAGCCGAGTATCTTAATGTTACTTAGTCCAGGTATTGGTAGTAGCAAGTTTTCATAGTCTATGTTCCTGGTCTTGTTGTAATACCACGGACTCATATACTTTTGTAACGAGTAATATTAATAAGCAGAAGTGCTGTGTTTGAAATATTTCGCAACAGGTCAGATCAGTAGTTTTGGTCCTATATCGGCTGTTCCATGTACAGAACTTGGGAATCAAACAATATATATTGGAGTCATGTGTTATTCCCCAACATATGGAATTAAAATTTGAGGAAAAACACCAACCACAGGAAACATTCGATCTTACTCAGACATTATTTTGATTTTATACACAGTGGTTGATGGAGATCCAGGTATTATGACATCACAAGCATGGATACCACTGTGGGTGAATGGAAGGAAAATAATTGACTGGATTGGAGCTTGTGGAAGAAATGATGAAGGGAGAATTCCTTATTTTAAAATTGGTGCGTTATTGTTAACATTTTTTTCTATTAAATATCTTTTATAATATTAAAACCTAACAGTTATTTTATTTGAGGTCTTGTGGATAAATTCATTGTACAATGTTACTTTTATAGTGGTAAAATATTTGAATATTAGGGTCCACAGGTTTTTGTTGGTTTTTATTAGGTTACTTTAATAGTGACTTGTGTAAAGGCATTATATCATTAAGAATTTGCAGACTGCCACTTGCTATGCTGAGTGGCCCGGGTAGTAAATGAATGTTACCTTGGTGTTGATGGAGTGACGAAAAAATTATTAATGATTTATTTTATGTATACCGTATGATACATTTATATGACTGCTGAACATTTTAAGCCAAAATATCAAATAAATGGCTATTAAATACCTTGTCCTGACTAAAGATTACCTTAAATTTTCTAAGTTTATCACTAGATTTACAAAAATAAATTGGGGTAATTATACATTCCTAACCAGGTAATACATTTTATGTCCTTAGGAATTTACAATCCCAGTGGTAACAGATATCCACTCCGTATGTATGTTCGCGGGTACCATCATACTTTCAGGGCAGCAGAAGACCTGTTGAGTGACAATGAGAAAGACATCGTAAGAAAACTAAAACTGTATGAGCATGTACAGTCAAAGGAACTGAGCAGAAACAGTAAGATTTGTTATTAATACTGATATTTAATAAAGAGGATACTGATTTTCATAATTGTGCAGAAACTCAAAGAATGATAGGATAAAGGATATTGATTTTTATCCTCATGAATGGAAAAGCGCAAGGGTGTTAAGACACAGGCAATCATCAGATTACGTTTTACCCATAGTACGGTTACCAGTACTATGCTGTGTCTTGTGGATAATTAAGATGTTCCATCATCTTATTTACACCCATTAATTTACTAGGTTAAGGAAATGTCTTCTAAAAATGTCGCCTTCACCAAGAAAACAACCAGTTCCCTAGCGGCCTGTTTCTAACTTTAAACTCTTCGCTGTAACTGAAAGGCAAAAACCATGCCCTTCTAGCCTTGTAGTATTTTAATAATTTGTATATTTTGGGAGTTTCTTCTGTATAACAAACCCCCTCAACACCTTATTATTAGTTTAAATTATAATAGGCCAAGATAGATCACTCAAATGATAACGAGTCATTTATCAAATCTGTGGCAGTATGCTGTAGAAAATCATAATATTCTTAATCTATTTAAATCTACTAGACTTATGCATATTGTGTATGGTTAGGGCAGTCTTATACTTAAAAACAATTACAACTCGATGCTATATAGCCGGTCAACGTGACAATGTTCTGGTGTTTCCACAGTGTTATCACCCAAACAAATAGATTAATAATAATAATGTTATTGTTAAAGGTTTAATCAGAGGTATGAAGTTTACACACGTTGGTGGCGACGGGAATTGCACACTGCGTGCCAACCTTAATCATGTCTCTCACATCACCAGAACAAAGTTTAGTAGGTTGAAAGTGGACTCCAAAACACGCAATCTTCTCAAATCAATGGTGTATGCTATAGAGGTAGGTCAATGTGTGGGAAAATGGCATAGTGCAGAAAAGGGCCATGAAGGTTGTTACAAATTTCTTAAAAAATGTCGAATTAGTAAGAAATCATATTTTTATTTTGGCATAGCTCATTGAATGTCACAACCACATTCAACCCTTGAACACAAATTTTTCATCAAGTTTTATTGTCTTTTACACTGTGGAATTAAACTTACCTATAAGCACTATATATGCGCCAAATTATTTTGACAACAAATTTCAGCATTTGTAGCTCAAAACCACATTTCGCCGTCTTAATCTAGTAATTTAAATGATCATCTAATACTTTTGTTAAAATAAGGTCGCTAGATGACGCTTTAGAGCAGTTTTAAACGAACTTTAATGGCCGTTTTAAGAACGCTGTTTTATCAGCTGGTTTTGATAGTATTTTCTAATTTTGCTAAATTCATTTACTAATTTTGTTTATTGGCAGCGTTTATCTTTTTTCTCATTTTATTCACGGTCGTCTACTCTCCTTATTGTAACTATTAGTTATGACGCTACATCATTGGCTTACCGCAGCTATTGCAGTGCGTTGTATATGTTAAAAATAAAAGTTTGTTTATTAATTTAGTAGATACAAGTAAATCCTTTTCCTTACCGAAACACTCAACCGACGAGATATTCATTGGCTGGTTTATAAGGCGATAGCGAATTTTTAGAGCCACTTCACCAGCTAAATAGTCAGACTGTAATACAAACAAAGAAACGTGTACTTAACTATGAAACAGGCGGTTTAACTTGGTTTTGATGTTGTATAAGTTCGCATCAATTACTCATACATGGTGCACTGAAAGTAATTTTGTCACTTACCATTTCTCTACAGCAACAAGATTTTCGGATTAAATATTTGGAGCGACTTGTTCATGAAAATTGCAACCAAAATCCAGTTCTAAACGAAGAACCAGAATTGGACGATTATGATGATGATGATGATATTGATGCTTACTAGCGGGGGTTGTTTTCGTGTGTTGCGGGAGTCGACTCACGTGGAGCGATTTTATTACCTATTTTCCGAATGTCAATATTTTCCCAGCATCAATATTTTTACGCACCTACAGGAATGTAAGCGATTTGCAAAGGTGTTTGGCTGGATGCTGCTATACTACGATCGTGTTTAGCCAAGGCTGTCGCGTAATTTATTCCGTTATTTAAAACTATTTTGTGATGTTTGTTACAAGAGGAGACGCACCTACACAGTAGCCATAGACTGCATTGATCGAAGATGTTTACCTAATCGTGATTGTTTATTTTTAATACCTGCTTGGATTTCATTGAATGATGTTCCGTTGTCATTTTTATTGTATGGTGCCAAATCGTAAAATGTGATTTTCTGATTCGTCCGTTTTAAACAATATTTGTTTAACCAACACAGTCTGGGTATAGAGCCATTCATATACACTTTTTTAATCTTTAAATTAAATAGTAGGTCTATGATGTCATATATCTACAGCCCACATTAAGCAGTATGGCCACGTCAGTTTCTTTTAATCTGTAATTTATTCTTGTACAGAATAACGTAATGTTTTGGTGCTTACTCAACATTTAGATCAGTGTTTTGACCTGTACCATAAAATCAGAATTGTAAGCATTTCTTTAATGACTTCGCGGCAACAAGCCAAGGCAATAACAAAATGCGCCATAGGCACAAACATTCGGCGAATCGGCAAATTTATATCGAATGACTCTTCGTATTTAGAATCGTATCTTAATTTCGCGTTAATGCCAATTTCAAAAATTCATGTTAAATTTGCCTTGCTGCAACATGTTCAGTCAATTATTGTGGTAAGTTTAGCGGCAAACAGCTTGTACCGTGGTCCCTATAATTCAATTTTATATACCTACATTTTTAATACAAAAGACAGAATTTCAAAAACGGTATAATGTATTGGCACAAAACGGTAACAAAAGTAGAAAGCTTTAAAGCTCCAACATTTAAAGACACGTGAATTGCACTTCGATTTCGTTAGTTCGTTCTCAAACCATCAGTTGAAGAAATTATACTGCAAGTTTACGCATGTCACGGTGTTCGATGTTCACCATTTGTTCAGTACTACAGTGGTAGCGCGTAACTAGTATAAACAGTGGAAAAGTAGAAAGCTTTCAGTGTTGGCCAAGATAAATAACGGCTTCGTAGACTCCCATGAGAATTGCCATATTAGGAACCTAAAATAAAATGGATTTAATATTTATATCGTTATGTAACAGTGCATATTTAGTATTTTTATTCATTCATATTAACCAACCTGTCGGAAAAGCTGAGCTGGCAATCCGGCGTATAATCCCTTTCTACCTTCAGTTCTCGCAACGTCTCGAATAGTTTGAAAAAAACCGTTGTACCTTTTCTGCACCGCCTCTTCCCGTAATCTCGTACGAACAACTTCTGTTGAGTAGAAAATGGCAAATACAGTAACGGTATCCATGGGGATAATATCTATATATATATATATATATATATATATATATATATATATATATATTTTTTTTTTTTTTGCTTACCAAACGGGTATGTAAAACTTGTGGCGATGCACTTAGAAGTGGAAGACAAAACCATAAGACCTGGCAATTCCCACAAAGATGACATAGAATTACTTGTACAAGTTATGTCTAAACCGTGCTTTTTCATATACTGTTCCTGCAAAATAAGTAGAGTTTATACTCAAAACCAATTAAAATAAAAGCAACGAAGGAAAAAAAACTTACTTTCATTTGTTCGTATATGGTGAAGTAAATGACGGTTTCCAAAATTCCTGCGTATGAAGCGCTCAGTCCGCGGTAGAAGCCTCTCCAGCCTTCAGCACGACCGACCTGTTTCGCGCATTCCCAGCAACTAAGCGACGTGTTGTTTAATCTACGAAGCGTTTTCTTTACTTAAGGTTTGGGCACGGTTATAAAGTGAAATTTGAGGGGAAGATCAATACTAACCTCCTATGCAACTGCTGTTTCGTTTTTACCACCCAAAGTGGAGATGTTGCGGTGGTAGCAACCAACCCGCCAGCGAATGATGCTATCATACTTGTCGACATAGAATTCGGGGTATATCCAAAATTGGTGGTTAAATTCACTTTAGTCGCATTGTAGAAGTGGAAGTACAGGGCCCTGTCAAAACCAAGTGGTTAATTTACTAATTTAAATTAGGATTTGGTAAAACTAAAGATAAAATATTTACCTGGAAGGCACCGACCCAAGTAAACCAATACCGAGTCCTTTAAAAAACGCTTTTCCACCTTCAACTTGTAAAATATACCTGTAAATTGTATTTAAAATTAAGATGCGTTACATTAATATTTACATCTGTTGTCAAAACAATGCTTAATTAATGATTACTTTTATTTTCAAATTAAACAGTCTGGAAAATCAATATGATTATTATATATTAATACCTGCAGTGTTGTAATATGCTGCCTTTGTGCACACTCAGCGAAGGTTGAGCTACACTGCTATGGTAGGTATTGTGCAATGAGCTACGAGCAAACGAAGTCATAAGACGAACGTTGCTTCCCTTCGGTGTACTCGATGGAAAACTAAGTTTTGTTTGTTGCGGGTTCCCAACGCTGTTTGATGACTGCTGTCTGGTTTTGATGACGTCAATCGGACAAGTCACAGTGGTTGCTGCGCAGCCGGCAAGCCTAAATTTGTAAACAACAATCAGACTGCTAGTAACAAATTAAAATAATGCTATATAATAAAATATTTTTATATAATTTACCCGCCAGCGATGAAATGTAGTTGGTTGTCCACAGTGTCTCTCTTTTTGGTAGGTTCCACCTTTTTTAAAGATGTGGAATGAAATATTGTAAACGAATCATCTTTCCATTGCGGTTGTTCTAGGGTTGCGCACTTTTGAGCAATCGCTTCATTTTCCCACCGACTGCTCTTGTTGCCCAAGGTGTATCCTTGATGCGTGGAGGTGGTCATTTTAAATGACTGTTCACAGTATTGCGCCGATTGCGCCACGTTTGATCCAGTATTTCTTGACATTTGGCTCATATAAATAGATACCCACTCAGTTTTTTTAAGTAAATTATTTAGTCTTCTGCAAGATATATAGCCTTTTTATATATACAATTATTTAATCATCAAAGCAACAAATTTCTTTCAGTCAAAATGTAGTCTTCTGCAATTTGTAGTCTTCATACACACATATATATATATATTCATACACAGCGATTTTCTCACTACTAGAGATTAGGTCTAGATTTTGTGCGTTGGCAAATGGTGTACAAAAGGCATAGTAATCATTTATTTTGGTCAAATGTTTATACCGGTATTTTGATCAACCTGTTTTTGTAACCGAGCACCAAAGCACACATGATCATGAAGCCTTCATCGCTTCCAAATGAATGTTAAAATTTCAGCGCGCCGCTCGGTTTTATTCTGCAGTAATTTTCCACTTCTTGCTTACCACGCACAACGCGCTCTGTATTTTTCCACTGGTCGCATTGACAAATCACGCGCCGAACACGCACTGACTGCGTGATCAATGGTGGACGAATAACCACTCGGTCACATTCCCCCGGTAAGTTTCCACGTTCCTCTTGATTGATCGCACGTGACCTGTATACGTCAGCCACGTTGTTTGCTGGGTTGTCAACATGTTTTTTGTTTGCGATTTTTTTTTAATTTTAGTTTATGAGGAAGTACAGCGGTACACATATATAATAATAAGCACATCGCAAAATTAATTTTAAAATGGATACTACTGTTCCTTAAAAAATTTCCATTCAGTATTGAATACTTTTAACATTATGTAATGTCGTGGGAAAGCAGAACTAGTGCTTGTCCAATTGTGTAGAAGTAGACTTTGGCATGTTTAAAGGTGTGGCATATATTTCACGAAAAAAATGTAAATTTTAATCAAAAAACGAATATTAAATTAAAAAAGCTAATAAACGCTATTGTAGCATACAAATTTTTAATTTCGCATCCAGCAGTCAAATACACTACCGATTTGCTTTTAATCAAAACAATCTGGTTAAATATGGGCTTGGCACACTTTTGGAATCATAATAAATCATACTGTAATTTCATATTATTGACCTTTAGCAATCTACACTTCTATGTAAATAGAAACCACGTAGGCAATTTAACTACGTTTCAAAGCATTTTGAATATTTCTTTATAGCCAATTTAATAGCACGTACTCAATATATAATAAAATTATAAACATTTACGCCTATATATTGCTCAACGAAATAAAGACGTCTTCTAGAAAGTTCCATGTTATATTTACTCAAATGTACGTGACCAAAGTAATTTACGATACAAATTTTTCCTCTTTTTTCACCGTGTTAAGTTTCGAAACCACGATGAGCTCGGTACTAAGACTGTTTTAAAATAAGGAGTACTGTATTATATAAATCGGTCGCGGTAACTATTTAGCCACACGACCGTTTACGAGTTAAAAGTGAACTGCTCCATTGAGCCACCTATATGTACAATGATTGATTTTTATTCTGTCGGTTGGTGGCAGTACTGTATAAGATTGTATACCCATGATTGCGCCCACCGTACGGTCATGTGGCTGAATGGTTAGAGCAATGATTATATCTTTTTATAATCATTGGTTAGAGGGACCGATACATATTTCGACTCCTATACAAAAGCGGTCCGAGTGACGAGCATATCCTTGGTTCAACTTAGCTCAGAAAAAATAAACGCAGCGGGCGTTATCACACGCATATTTGTCAGACTACCACGCGTCCACTGTAGGGTTACAAGAGTTTTAGTTTAGTTTATTTTTTTGCCCCTAAGAACTCTTGTAATATGCTTTGTATATGACTTTTTCATAAGTGAATATCATATATTTTAATTAATCTATTTATTTCATTTCATTTTTTGTTTCCTTGATGAAAACACAAAACAAGAGATTCTATAAAAAGGACGAAAACCAATAAATCGGTGTAGTCATATTCAAACGTGGCCATCAATCTCAAGGTATAAAAATAAAACTGAAAAAATAAAACATGAAAAAAATTCAAAATTATTACACTTGTAAGTGTAGAGTGTAATATCCTTTAAGTTTAGTACAAACTATTAATCCACCTGTTTCAGAAGTCTTTTGACCAAAGACACAATCAACAAGCAACCGGTTTCAATTATATATACTGTAGCCCAGCCTTTCGGCTGAAAGGTAACGCATTAACCCACCCGTAAAGTGCTTACAACCGGCCGGTTAGTTAACCCGTAAAGCGCTTACAATTGGCGGTTAAGTGCGTCGCCTTTTAATCGAAAGGTTGCCGGCGCGAAACTGGTCGCTAGCTAGTCGGTTGTGTCCTTGGGCAAGGCACTTAACGGAAATTGTCTGAACCTACCGGATTAATGGGTTCTACCAAATTCTTTTTTGCCCTTTTTTTTCGTTTTGCCGTTTTTTCCCGTTTTCCAAATTTTTACCGATAGTCCCGCTTCGTGTTTTCATCGTGGAAACAAAAAATAAACTAAACTAAAATAAATTAAAGGAACATGTCTATCATATACAACACACTAAAATAGCTTCGGTAACTCGACGATGGGCGCAAGGTTTTCTAATGATCACCCTTGTGTTAAACCCCTTGGTTTTCCCATTCACGGGGAAAAACATGAATATCTTATCCTGTCCCACATTTACAAACCGAATGCGGATCTTTCAAGATCGATTTTAGGAAATCACCAAAATGATTGCTAAATACTTTAGCCCAAGTGACAGAATAAGTTTAGGTTTATTTAATATACGTCACCATTTTGTATTTATATTTGGGAAAATCTTTTCACAATTTAAAAATATAAACCGCACATTTGATAATTGGCGAAAGATGTTTGTTTAATTAAACTCATCACAAGCTCGCACATCACATTTATTTGCAAAATTCTACCACTGGAAGTCGGGTTAAAGTTCATAAAAGTTGAATCACGTTTGCCACAGAACTTCAGGTGAGAAGTCCGAATTTAAATTACGGTAGAATAGCAAAGGATATTCATGTTTATCCCCGTGAATGGGTAAATCAAGGTGCTTAACATACGGGAAGTCATCAAATCACCTCGCGCACACCACTGTGTTAACGGAGTTATTGTGTGTTGACTATGGTTCACATTTCACACGTTCCTTTAAATTAGTAGAAGCCATTTATCATTCCGGCAATGTCCTTTAAGTTTCGAACCTGCTACCCTTTGGCCTACAGACAACACACTAATTCACCAGACTAATAAGTCGGTTGACGAATTAATTCTATTGTGATTGTTAAATACCTAAATGTATGAAGTAGAATGATATGACAGTATTTTTAAATCAGTGTAAAAAGAACATAAATTGTACAGTGACAACACACAGATGCCGTCAAGTAGTGTCATCATGTACCAATATTTAGGGCTTCAATAATCTGCTAGACAGAGGGGCGAGACAGCACATTACTTTGGGTGCCTCTAAATACTACAGGACCGCTTGAATCACTTATATTGCTATGGAAAGTAATTCTAACCCTGTCCCAAACACTAATCTCATCCCCAGAACTAACTTTAACCCCAACCCTAACATTATTATCATGGCCTTTGTAATAACGAAGTATAGTAAGCGATCCAAGCGATTTAAGCAATCCATGCGTTCCAAGCGGTCCTGTAGTATTTAGAGGTACCGCATTACTTTGTGATTGAAGAGGGCTAGGAGGTTATTACCGCCACTAACATAAGTGGGACGGGTAAGGGTATCATATATCATGAACGGGGAGGATTAAGCCCAACATTTATATGGTGTACAACCCTGTGAACACTAGATGGTTCATGTGATAATCCTTTCTACTAGGACAAGTCATGTTTGATACAAATAGGTTGCCAATTTCCGTTTTTATGACATTTTTGTTATTTTATTCAGGACTTTTGTAGTCTATATTCTTTTTGTTGCAGTGTGATTAATTATCGATCAAATAAAATGAGCAGTCTAAACAACCACGATGAAGAGTTTTATGATGCATCTGGTGAGCAATCCCTTGCACCTACGGTTCAAAACATTCTTGACCAAAAGTCACTAAAATGGATCTTTGTTGGCGGAAAAGGTGGTGTTGGTAAAACCACATGTAGTTGTAGCTTGGCTGTACAACTAGCCAAATGCAGGAAAAATGTTCTCGTCATTTCAACTGATCCTGCCCATAACGTATCGGATGCATTTTCTCAGAAGTTTTCTAAAGTTCCAACCAAAGTGAATGGATTTGATAACTTATATGCCATGGAAATAGACCCTAATCTTGGCATGGCTGACATACCTGATGAACTGCTGAATAATGATTCTGGGATAATGGGTGCTGGGAAAAAGCTTATTCAGGAATTTGTGTCATCCTTTCCTGGTATTGATGAAGCAATGAGCTATGCAGAAGTAATGAAACTGGTGCAAAGCATGAATTTTGATGTTGTTCTTTTTGATACTGCACCAACAGGCCACACACTAAGGTTGTTAAAGTTTCCTGCCGTGGTAGAAAAAGGTCTTGGAAAGCTGCTGAAAGTTAAAAACAGTTTGACGCCATTCATCTCACAAATTGGCCAAATGACTGGCATGGGTGATGAAATGAACACAGATTCAATGGCAGCCAAACTTATGGATATTCTGCCAACCATAAAATCAATTAATGAGCAATTTAAAGATCCAAACCAAACTACTTTTGTTTGTGTATGTATTGCAGAGTTCCTGTCGCTTTATGAAACAGAGCGGTTAATTCAAGAGCTGGCCAAGATTGGAATTGACTCCCACAATATCATTGCCAACCAAATTCTGTACCCTAAAAAAGTTGACGGGAGTCTCTGTGGTTTGTGCCAATCGCGATGCAAGTTGCAGGCCAAATACCTAGAGCAAATGGAAGATCTGTATGAAGATTTTCATCTTGTTAAAACTCCATTGCTTGAAAGCGAAGTACGCGGCTTGGAAAAAGTTGTATCATTCTCTCAACACTTGGTGGTTCCATACAGTGCCGAGTGAAACAGAATTAAAATATATCTATTTATATGCTACACTTTTTTTCCACTTTGTTTTAATTACAGTACATATACTGATAATGTAGCAGGGTACTTGTCAAAATACATTGTTTTTCGAAAACTAAAACAAACGTTTTTTATTTAATACCATGTTATGTTTACATATGAATTTAAACTTTGCGCATATTTACAGTACAATACCATATTTATAAATCTGTTAAGATGTTTAACAATGTGTTGTTTATAAATAGTTGCTTTAATATTGACAGATATTGTAACATAATAAGAGGCTAATTTAAGGAAATTAATATTGGCAATTAGTAGATTGGCGAATATTGTCTCATGTGTAAAACAAAATTTAAAAAAAAATACAATTTCTTCTCCATATATGTAATGCTTTAGTTTATCTTTTAAATGTAGTAGAATGAAATCACAGTGTTAGGTTATTCTGTAGCATTAAAGCCATCTGGACAGAAAATAGCAACCCATCTGACTTGCTTTCCTATTTATTGTTTAGCAAGTACCCCAATTATTTTCTAATTTGGCTTATGACATTGTCTAATTCGTATTGTTAGTTTTTCAGATGAGTATTTTATAGCTTGGTTAATACACAGTTTGAAAAATGTCGATGATAGACAAAATGTCGATAATTGGTATCCGTGCATTCGGACCAGATGACAAACACCAACAAGTTATTCAATTTCAACATCCCCTTACTTTGTTGGTGGGCCCTAACGGTGCTGGAAAAACGGTACACATTTCAAACATTCTGATTTGTTGTATTAGGGGCATAAATATTTATTAAAAAAAAAAGCGTTTTTTTTAAATACCGAGTGTAAATAATGACATATGGATAGAAAAAGGAACTAACCAATGCTTTAAGATTTTCCTTTTAAAGAAATATGTTTAGCCCGTTAGCTCCGTGTGTTGTTTCATAATCACCCATTAGATAGCGAAACCATTACTAAGTCACTTGTGTTTTGTTACTTTTGTAACATGCGGTCCCTAACATAATAAACACTCTGCAAAAGCTCCGGGAACCTGACTTTAAGTAGGCCTATATGATATTCTGCAAATACTAAAATAACTATGTTTTATGCCACTTGATTGCAACTCACTCCTGATAAATATAGTTCCTAATGACGTAGGTGCAATGATCAAATATATAAATTCTCTAATTTTGTTATGAACTTTTGATTATACTCCAGACAATCATAGAATGTTTGAAATACGCGACAACCGGAGAGCATCCGCAGAACACCAAAGGTGGAGCGTTTGTACATGATCCCAAACTGGCAAATGAAACGGAGGTTAAAGCCAAGGTGATTAGATTATTTTTGCATATCAAAATATCTCTACCATGCAGGTTAAGAGGTAGTAGCCAATTTAAGTTCCAGATTTCAGTTTATTCTATTTTCTATACCTGAAACCTGACCTATTAATGGTGCAAGATTCGCACAAGTAGAATTTAGGTTGCTAATGTTTAAGTATTTATACATATGACTTATATAAAAAAAACTATTCTACGCAGGAAATATTTCCAATGAGATTTCCTCTTATGAAGATATCTCAAATAATATTATAAAAGACAAAACCATGTTTTATTTTTCCTCTTAAATAAAAATTCAGTGCCAATTACCCGATCTAAATTATGATTTGGAATTCTTTAAATATTTGAATTCCAAGGAACCAAAGTTCTACTTTCCCCATTCCTGGTACATATAGTTTGTCCCAAAGCCCAAAATATAACAAAAGGGATAACCTTTAAAACTGGATGACTTTAATTAAACCAACATTTTTAAACCTACTACATGCAGGTAAGATTAAGATGTCGGAATGTAAAGGGGCATATGGTAGAAGTAGAAAGAAGCATGATTGCTACTCAAAAGGCAAAGAAAGTGCAATTCAAGACACTGGATGGTATTTTGATCAAAAGACGGTGTGTAAATGTTATAAAATAACATTAAAATGTTATAAAATAACATTTTGTTTTTTAATTGGTCAGGATTGTTATTATTACTTTAAGCTGAGCACTTTTGCATAAATCATTAAAAATAAACACACAAGCATTGATTGTTATTAACCATGTACACTATGAACCTAGGCCAAATAAGCTTAAAGTATATAAGGCCATGATTTTTAATATACTTAAATAAGGTTAGCTTTCCCTACCTTTTCAAATTTATCAAACATTATAAATAATAACTTTCTTTTGTTTTTTTGTGATTTACTTATTTACGAATTGTCAGAATCAAATAATGGAATCGAATTTGAATTTAAATGCTGTAATAGACATCCAAGTGTTGTAATTAACAAACATGTTGATTTTGCAGAAATGACGAGGAACCAGTTCACTTGACTTCGAAATGTGCCGACCTTAACCAGCAAATGGTAGAAGAGCTTGGTGTGTCTAAAGCTGTGTTGGATAATGTCATTTTCTGTCACCAAGAAGATTCAAACTGGCCGTTAAGTGAGGGAAAGTCTGTTAAACAGAAATTCGACGACATTTTTGCTGCTACCAGGTTGATTGAATGTTAAAGGGGAACTGAAGTCAATTTTAAGAATATCTTAATTAATGGAAAAAACTACGCTGATTTCAAAAATCAAATCAGTTTCTTCCAATATTTTTTTGTTAAAGAGTTATGAGCAAAAATGCATTTCATTTTATGTTAGGGGATTTCCCGTATTACGTCATTGACGTTGTTGAGATTTCGTGCCTATATGCATTGTATACAATCATGTGCCAGTTTAGAGGTGAATTAGTAACAGAAGGCGCCTGCAGGAGCGTTGTATTTTCGTTTTTTTATGGAGACTTAGCATAACACTTGTCAAATAGCCTTACTGAACCAATGTACATGGTGACAGCTTACTTTAAGCGCGGTCATTAAGGCCTGCACGGTCCTGGACCTAAGCTGAATGCTGAGGTATACAGGTCTCGTATTTAAATGACTTTAGAATAATAAGTCTTAGCAATTTATATCATAAATCATAAAAGTGAAGACAGAACAAGAAAACTATAACAGAATGCATTAAACTGTAACTGCCAGCAATTTATATAAATAAACCAGCCATCAATCAAAGATTAGACTATGCGGTGGGAACAGCCTATTTCTTTCATGGTTTACATTGGCTGTTTGTATAATGTTTTGCTGTTGCGTATGTGGTGCATTTAATGTCTGCTGTTATTGAAACTGAGCATTAGCCTACTGGTTGAGAATACCACTTATTGCATAAACCAGTTAATCCACAGTTGAGTAGCCAATGTGTAGTATGACAATAAGTACACAGCAAGCACTCAGATAAGTAAGTGAAGAATATATATAATAGATCTGTACTTAACTACCCAAATAAGTTAATAAGAATATACCACTTTTCCAATTTAGTTCTTTTTATTAGATATTGTAAAATGCCTAAAGTTAAGCCACTGAGAAGGACGGAAGAGTGATTGGAGCATATTGTTTTGCTCCGGGATGTACAAACTCCTATTACAGCACACGAAATTCCAATCCACCTGTGCTCTTCCATCGATTTCCTCACAACGACAAAAAACAGATGAAGCAATGGATACAACAATGCAAGCGTTCTAAACTACCTGGAAAAAGAACCGCAGTGTGTAGTGCACATATTTGTGACATGGATTATCATAGTAAAATTGTATTTGACTCCAATGGAGTGGCCAAGATGATGAAAACAAACCACTTGGTGAAAAATACAGTTCCAACAGTTTTTAATTTTTCTGATTATGATTTTAAACATAGTGATCAACCCAGTACATCAAGTGCAACTTCAAGAACTTCTTTATCCAAGTAGATAATTGAAAAATAAGGGCTTTTAGTAGTGCAAGTCCAGTGTGGTGTTATTTTGTGTACAAATGCATGTACATTCATGCAGCATAAACATTCTTGCGGTGTGTCCATAAGAATACAGTTTTTGCAACGGCACCAAGTCATGTCAATAGGTAATGTTTCTAAATAAACATTTTCTTCTATAGGGCTTGCATCTTCAAAGATACTTTCAGACGTTTTCCTTGGTTTAAACGCATATGACTGAATTTGTGTTATTTTATTGTGTACAATAAAATTTCTTTCATCCATGCCAGAATGCTGAAAACTGTCATCCATTTTAGTGTTACAACATTAACTTAAATTTACTCTAGAAATGAAGAAAACAAAAGAAATTAGTTACAACTTCTATGCATATGTATACCAAATCCCTCACACTTCTCAGTTTGTAGCCTAGGGGTTGATAATAACATTGCTAGTCTATATTGCAGATTATAGCTATATATTGAAAAGCAACAATCATGAAAGAAATAGGCTGTTCCCACCGCATAGTCTGATCTTTGATTGATGGCTGGTTTATTTCTATAAATTGCTGGCAGTTACAGTTTACTGCCTCCTGTTCTAGTTTTCTTGTTCTGTCTTCACTTCTATGATTTATGATATAAATTGCTAGGACTTATTATTCTAAAGTCATTTAAATACGATACCTGTATACCTCAGCATTCAGCTTAGGTCCAGGATCGTGCAGGCCTTAATGAGCGCGCTTTAGGTAAGCTGTCACGCGCGTACATTGGTTCAGTTAGGCTATATGACAAGTGTTATGCTAAGTCTCCATAAAAAAACAAAAATACAACGCTCCTGCAGGCGCTTCTGTTACTAATTCACCTCTAAACTGGCACATGATTATGTACAATGCATATAGGCACGAAATCTCAACAACGTCAATGACGTAATACGGGAAATCCCCTAACATAAAATGAAATGCATTTTTGCTCATAACTCTTTACCAAAAAAATATTGGAAGAAACTGATTTGATTTTTGAAATCAGCGTAGTTTTTTCCATTTATTAAGATATTCTTAAAATTGACTTCAGTTCCCCTTTAAAGCAATTTCATTATTAATGGGTTATACCGAATGGAAGGAACGTATCTATCATATACAACACACTGCAATAGCTCTGTTAACCCGACGATGGGATCCCGAGGTGATCTGACATTGCCCGTGTGTTAACCCCCTTGATTTTCCCATTCACGGGGATCCTATCCTATCCTATCCATTATGATTTGTGACATAGAACCCCATGCATTGTCTATGCAATATTTGTTACACTATAAGCAGTGTCAGTGTTTTTGTTTTAAATGTCCAACTTTTATATACAACTTGTGTACGACGTTGCATAAAAAGAAATTTTGTCGATGTGTAAATGTATTTCTCGTTAAAGAAAAGAACAGACATTACTTGATGAAGGAGGTTATTCCAATTAATAGAAATAACTCTCAACACCCAGTTTTTAAGAACATCCCATTCTATCCTAAGCAACAAACTTACAACTAAAAATAATGCTATTTATTTTTAAAAAAATTAATTTTTTCTCCATATTTAAATTAAATCAAATTTCTTGACTATAATGAAATAAATGAGCTTCAGAAACATTACAACGCTATAGTTTTTTGCTGAATATAATGTACAAATATTTTATCCTTTTATTTATCTCATTATACTACAAGAAATGTACTTTTAAATTAATCTACTGTATAAGGTTAACCAAAATATTGTTTTGTAGTTAAAACAAGCATATGATAACCATTAAAAAGTCATAAGGTATTTAAACCAAGCTTATACTAAAATCATAAAAAGTAATAATTTTTAGGTACAATTTATTTTGGTTCAAAATATTCGATAACACTTTTTATATTAAAGGTACATAAAGGCTCTGGAAGAAATAAGAAAAATACAAAAGTTGCAAAAAGGGAAGTTAGGACAAGATAAGGTTGAAATGAAGCATTTGAAAACTCATTGCGAAACAGCGAAGGAGAAGAAAAAACTGCTGGAGGTTTTTATGCTTTTAAACTTAAGTTCATCACTTTTGACAGCATTCCCATGCTACTTACCTGCATCATTTGGTGTTTGCTCTTACTCATTTAAATTGAATTGTGGACTTTAATGAATATGGTGTATAAGTTAATTTTAATTAAAACAAATTTACCATGTATAACTATCATTCTACTATTTATGTGTTACCTTGTTCCATTAACACAACATAATCTAATGGATCTTAATAAATTCTAATGATCCATGTGGATAAACTGTCAACTTAACTCTCAGTGCCCAGGTTACAAATAATTACATATAGGATAGAATAGGATATTCCTGTTTATCCCCTTGAATAGAAAAACCAAGGGGGTTAACACACAAGCAATCGTCAGATCACCTCGCGCCCACTGTCGGGTTACCGAAGCTATTTCAGTGTGTTGTTAATGATAAACACTTCCTTCAATTTGGTAGAACCCATTAATCCGTCCGTAAACCGCCTTGCCCAAGAACACAACCGACTAGCTAGCGACCAGTTTCGCACCTGCAACCTTTCGATTAAAAGGCGACGCACTTAACCGCCAGACTAACCGGCCGGACTATATCTGTCACGGGGTCTATATTATTAGTTATTTCATTTTCATAAACCTTATTTCTACTACTGACAAACATTACACTAATGAATAAATGAATGTGTTTAAGATATTGTTAGTTTTATCACCTTTTAAGATATTGACATCATCAATGTTTTCACTAAATTTTTTTATATATAAAAAAGGATTTATATAAAACACCTAAATATTGATAGGGTTAGACTTTTTAGTATTACACTATCATATATCTATTGTATATTTTTTATAACATTTTAATCCATTAGTAAAGTGCATTCAACATTCGTTTAGGACAAAGAGTTGAAACTACAGGCGGCGAAAGAAAGTGCTGAAAATGCAGAGGAAAATATCAGGCCGATTGAATCTGAGCTTCGGGAACTGAAAAAAAAGCAAACCGAGATCGTTGTGCTTGATACCGAGTTAAAAACTACAAAAAGTCGGCGACAGCAGATGGTGGAGGACGAGAGGAAATTGAAATCGAGAATCAAAAATGAATTTAAGGTGAGTTGCTATAAACTGTCAATGACTTAATCAGCCCTTAACTAATAAAGTTAATCAACTATTAAACCTCATCAACTATTAAACTTAATCAACTAATAAACTGAACTAAACAACTAATCTAATAAACTTAATCAGCCCAATGCAATACAATGGCTCGCAAAAGGCGAGAAAATCATAGGAATTTTATTTCATCCTCAATAACTGGATGTGTACTTTCTTTCTAGGGTACTGACGAACAGCTTAAAGAGCTACAAAGTGGACAAGAGCAGGTGCTTAATGCAAAGCGGAGACAGCAAAACCAGTTGGAAAAACAAATAAATCCACTGCAAGATGAAATCAATAGTTTCTCCAAAAAGAAAATGAATCTGTCTGTGGAACAAGGTTTATATAGTTTTTATTTTAAGCGATGGCAACTGCATAATTGCCGAAACATTTCGTTCTTACAGCAGCAGTAATGCCCTGTTGAGGCACCCTGTCTTATATAGTACATAAAAGGGCTAATTTTGGCTTGAATGGGTGGTAATTTAAATAAAAATAAAATAAATATAGCTTAAAAATAGTATAGGATATTCATGTTATTCCCCATAAATGGGAAAACCAAGGGGTTAACACACAGGCAATCGTCAGATTACTTCGCGCCCAACGTCGGGTAACTGAAGCTATTGCAGTGTATTGTGTATGATTCACATGTTCCTTTAATTTGGTAGAACCCATTAATCCGCTGGATTCAGGCAATGTCCGTAAAGTGCCTTGCCCATAGACACAACCGACTAACTAGCGACCGGTTTCGTGGCTGCAACCTTTCAGTTAAAAGGCGTCGCAATAAACCACCAGACTAACCGGCCAGACAAATCATCCACAGAGTAGCCCTATTTTCCTTATCTCATTAAACCAACACATGTTTATACAAAGACAAACAGAATTGTGCCAAGTACCACAAAAATATGATTCTACCATCCAACTACTGTATGGTCACACTTACACAAATTAACCTAAGGTAAGTTGGAGGAAGCTGTAAAAAATGCGAAGGCTCAGCAAAATCAACGGAACGAGTTGATAAAAGATTCCAGTGATCGGTACGGCATTAATCTCAGCTATTCTGGAAGTGAGTTGACGGATACTGAGGCCTCTAGCTTTGTCCACTCCTTCCAAAGTCATTGTGCAAAGGAAGAAAATAAGCTTCAAAATTTAAAGGTAAACATGATTCAATAACTGCCTACTGTCATTGGATCTTATTTACTTAGTTAAAATCAAAGCATCATTTATAATTTTCATTCTATACAACATTCTATAATCGATCTGAAAACCACTTAACCTTTTCCATCTTTTATAATGAATTCTGTACAAGAAAAAACAAAGATTTTGTTACTGTAAATTGTGTATTATGGTTGCATTGATCTTTCGCTTATAGGTTTAACTATTGGATTTTGTATTTGTCCTTGTTAACAGCAATCGGAACAACAATAAATAAACCAATAAAAAAGGTTTCAAGTCAGCTTCATCTAATAATTTAGCATGTACAATTGTACATTCACCCATAAACCAAGCACCATCAATACATTATCCAACTACAAATGAACCTTTGTTGGTACTTTTTCAAAATATTTGTTATTTTTTTGAGAGACTAAACATGTTGATAGAATCGATTTGACGTGGATCTAAAAAGAGTAGAAGAGGAGTTAAAACAAACTTGGCAGATGAAAACTGAGCTACAGGAAGGGAATAAACACAAGAAGAAAAATCTAAGCGCTTTAAAAGAAAAAAGTGCAGAAGTAGGCTATTTCATTTTGTGTACTTTTTCATGTGAAATAGTGTACATTAATAAATCCAAATTGTAGTTGTATGTTTGTCTCTCTTCGCTCTGAAGCCAGTTCCACTAGTTAGAAGGTTGGAAAAAAATGTTTGCTGCTTGAACCTAGAGGGTTAATGGATTAATCTAAAAAGCTAAACCAATTTCTGTCCTATCTGACAAGCTTAACTAACTCACTGAATCAATCGTTTTTGCAGACAACTCGTGATTTACATCGCCTTCAAACAGCGGCCGACAGTGGTCAGTTGGACGAACTTCAGATTCGTTTACAGAAAGCCGTGAGTAATTGGGTGTAAATGAGTTTAATCTTAACTATAACATCACTGTTTTTTATTTTTATAGTTTTGGTGCTCTACTTTTGACACACCCTTCTAATAAATATGACTCAATCCAGTTTATTAAGATTTACAAACATACTACATATGTATATCTCATACTTTAACATGACGGAATCATTTACTTTAAAATTCCATACCATACAAATTAATAGCAATATTTTCTTATTGTTTATCTTTAGGAAGAAAAACTTCAAGCTGCTGAAAGATCAAACAAAGTTGATGATTTAAGACGCAATTTAACAGAACAAAATGAAAGCAAATTGGAACTACAAAGAAAAATTGAATCTCTTGATTCACTCATAATCTCAATGCACAAGTCAGCAGAAAGCAGGTTGGATTACTGGGTGGATGAAGCACTAATTAGAGTTTTGCTGTAAATCAACTAATGTAATTTTATGGTCGCTCTGTTGGATTCTATGATCTGACAAATATGAACCTGTTAAGAAACTTGCTGGTCACATGTCTCTTTTCAAAAACTTTAGTTTCATTGAGCTGTTCATAGTAGTTTAAGCAAAAATTGATAGCTGTGTTCATACTGCCGACTACAAGCTAAGTATTACAGTTGATTCTCGCTTGTTAGCTAAGTTTTTAATGATGACAGCAAGTTCTTCCGTATGTGGAATCATTCAACAGTTTCTGCATCATAAACCTTTAATATTGATTTTTACACAACCCACCCACACACAACCAGTTTCATGTTCTATGCATATGCATACTTCTTAACCAACTGTTTTGTTTGTATATAATGTACACCACAAAGCCAAACACTGTTTTAATCCAATTATCATTCAACTAAAGGTTGGAACACTTAACTGACTATTCGGCCTGACGCAAACGCTAACCTGAATGACCATGTTTTTCACAAAGGACCAAGATAGAGATGCTTAAAAAAGAGAAGCAATCGAAGGAAGATGCCATCATCAACTTGAAGCGGAAGAATCAGGCAATGTTGGAAGAGCTCGGTCTCGCATCCCAATCCTCGTTTCCAGACAAGATGAAAATGATGAGGTGGATTAGAGGGAAGGAGAGCGAAGTGTCGTCGGCCCAAGTGTGCTTCGACCGAAAGAAGTAATTGAATTTATATTCTTGTGTTAAAAATGTATTATATCTCCTATTAAATCTGTATTTTAATTGTATTGTTGAGACAACCCGGTTAAAATATTTTTTTCACATTGAGCATTATAGATAAAAAGATGCAGATGTTTTTTCTGTGGAACACAACTAATAACTGTTTTTGATAGTTTTCATTTCTCTCATGGATTTGACTTAGTAACACAAATTATAAAGATTATATTCAATATAAGTATAAAACATCGCTAGACTGTTTTTTCTTTTTCTGTGTCACACTCGTGACTAGCAGGAATCCTAACTGGCATGCTTTTATTTTATTTTGCAACAACCTTTAATTTTACAAAAACACCAAGGGGAATTTCCGTTATCGAAATACATGTGAAAAATGAGATCTATTTTTCAGCATTTTTTGCTTTTTTGACGATATTTCCAGATTAGAAAGAAATATTTACCCTAAAATTCTAAGAAATTCAAAGATGAACAACATAAATCAGAAAAACGTAACTAGAATTTAATAACCCAGTGTACCCCAGGAAATCCTCCAAAATAGAATATGCTTAACCATTTATAAATGCAATATTATTAAACGTATAAATGAGATGGAATCAAAAACTAAGATAAATGTAAATCAGAAAAAAACAGCCAATATTTTGGAACTGGTAAGGATTATTCACTTTAAAT
>CH002357.1:352373-380207 GCA_000149265.1 Ciona savignyi
ATAAAGAAAACAATCTCTATGTATATGGAGATTAGATTATAAAGTTACAAAGCAATATGGAATGACTTGTTTGATATACGCTGTGTATATTATACATGGTGCAGATGTGGAATGGTGTATGAGTTACTTACCGAGCCAGGAACAGTTTAGGACTGTTTACTGGTGGTTATATGTACTCAATACATAACTGTAAGTCTAGCAACTGTATAATTTTTTAACAGCATCAAGCTTGTGTGTACTTAATAGTCGCTTCTGGTTTTATACAATTACTTGATTGATCAATATTGAATGCATATGAAAGTCAACTGTGCTCACTTAACATATCCTACTTTTAATAAGTTTTTAAAACAATTTATCTGTGAATACTAGTTTAGTTTATATGTTGTTTCCACGATGAAAACATGAAGCAGGACTATTGATAAAAATTTGGAAAACGGTAAAAAACTGCAAAACGACAGTCGTTAGAACACGTCTAAAAAAAGCAATAAATTATTAAAGTGTCTGTTCACTGATGAATATTATGACAGAAGAGTCTATTTTTATTTTTTCATTGTAAATATTTCCCAATTGTCCGATTTAAATTTAGAACAAATTGAATTGATAGGTTAGTGCATCTCCCCAATCAGCCGAAGGGCTACATGTTTAAAAATTTTGGTCATAAAAGATACGGTTGTTTCGTTGGTCAATGCACTTAAAAGACTAGCCTAAACCCAGTGAACTGATAGGACTTCCAAATTAAAGGAACTTTAACCCCACAGTGGGCTTGAGGTTATATGACAGTTACAAGAGTGAAAACGTTCCCTTATGTCAGGGGTCGGCAACCTTTGCACTTAAAGAGCCATTTTAACCGATATTTAACGAAATAAAAATTACTGGGACCGGAAAAACTAACAATCCTTTCGCAAAAAAAAGAAAGACAACACTGTATGAGATAAAAGACGCAAATGTTCTTTTGTTTTTTACTTATGCATGGGTTTTACTTATGCAAACTTATTAAGCGTTCCTACAGTTGCAATAAAATTAAGAGCCGAATCTGGTTCGGCGCTACAGGTTGCCGACCCTTTCTTTCCCCGTTCCCAAAGTAATCTGGCTATTACCCGTGTGTTAACACCCCATACGTTTTCCGATTATCAAAGATAGACATGAATCTCATAATCACATCCTATCCCAGGAAGTGGATGAGCTGATTGATGATCTTCAAACCAAGCTTGACATGGCTCCTGAGAAGCTGGCCAGTCAACATAAACAACTCAAGCAGAAACAAGAACGATATCAAGTTCTTTTGGATAACAAACCAATAAAGTACTTAAAATAGTTGAAAGTTTATTTGGTTCTAACTGTATTAAAGATATTTACTTTGTTGTTTATTATGTTTTTTTGACAGACTTGGCCTGTGGGGTAAAAAATGTTATATAATTTGAAAATTTTGCTATTGTGGGTGTTGGTGTGTTTATTAGAGCTTAAGTGGCATCACCAAGCCTAAATTTAGTTTAATGTTTTAGATTCATAGGAATAAGGAAGAGAAATCAACCAATTCACATTAGTTGTCTTTGATATACTGATCACAACAGCAAAATAAGAACTTCGCAAATTTCCTAGGATGGAGCTGGACAGATTGCAGACGAGCGAACTTCCGGACCTGGAGAAGCAATATTCGAACATGTCATTGAAGTTCGGTGATGCGGGGAGATCCAAAGAGGAGGCGGAGGAGACTTGGTCCAAATTGAAGGAGGAGGAAACCAAAGCAAAACAATGTTTGCCGGATGTTGCGCAAATTGACACTTTGCAGGTAGAGACGCATTCTGTGTGGCAGAATTAAATGATGTACAAAAATTGTGGTTTTGTTATGTTTTTGTTTTTATGGATAGAAATTTTTATCATATTTTTTAACTGTTCCTTTTTTAAACTACTGTCTTTTTGTTTTTTTTCCTGTTACCATACGTTTGACCTTCTTTTCCAAAGCAGCAAATCAATAAATAAACCAAAATAGCAATAATTTGTGTAGGAATATTTAACAAACTTATTTTAATGTCAGGATGAAATGAGGGAGATTAATCGAAAAATCCGGAACCTCGAGTCCGAGCTGCCAATGAGCTCCACATCGAAGTCATCAGAGGAACTTAATACAGAGAAGAGAGAACTTGGTCAAAACCTCAGCAAATGTGCGATTTTCAGTGTTTTAGCATGAGATTTGTATTTCAGTATTCTACGTTTTTGTTTGCATTAAAGCTTTCTGCTGTTGTAGTTGTTTGGTGCTTCTGGCCAGTAATGAATATTCTCTCCATTTAAATGTCTTTGCGATCCATTGTCAATTTATCCAATTTTCATGGATACAATACCTTTTTTTTAAAATGTTTAATAAGAACACAGTTAAACCAGTATCAAGCACACAGCTACAACACAACTTTACCTAGTGACCCAAGCAATGGATCAAACACGCCATGAAATTGAAGCATCAACCAATCTAATTCATCGTTTAAAAGATAAAGTAAACTCCATACAGGTTAGTGATTCAGAAGGAAAATTGATATACTCATTCGAAAGATTGGTGGATTAAACTTGCCGCTAGGAAATCAATTTTCTTAGTAGAATAACCTGACAAAAAACTGTAGCAATGTCTATCATATTTGTTAATGTCTATCATATTTATCCACTTTGCCCCTTTTTAACTGTCAGCTGACAGTAACAGTGCCGAATCTTTTTAAACCACAGATTTCCCTCTCAAGTTATCCGATCAAACAGTGTAAAATGCTTTAATGTCAGTATTTTTATTTATTTATGTTGATTTTTTTGTGACTTTTGTAATATTCAGGCGGAAAAACTGAAACTTGCGTCCGATCTGCACAAATGCGAGCAGCTGCAGGATCAGCAACAAACTTTACAAGATGACATTAAAAAACTTAAACGATGAAATTGAACTAAACGAGCGAAGTTTGCAACCACTCTTAAGGTGGATTGATTGTTATTACCTGTGCTGTTTTTTTCTCTCCAAGTTGCCACCACCCTACTGACAAGTGAATTCACTTTTGCCTGATAAATGTGGTCATTTTTTTAAAATACCTCTATTGAGTGACCAGCGGGAGTACATGGTTATATTAAACCCTGAAACAAGTTTCAACTAATTGATTTTTGTGAAATTGAGGTATGTGGTATTGTCTAATTCTATTTGTGCATGATTTGTAACAATTGTATATTTTATCATATATTGTGTATTGTGTAAACTTACCATATAAACATATGAGAAAAACTTACAGTTAACCCATTACATATCACCAATATTTATCTTTCCTGTTTTTATAGTTAGCATTACATAGACAAGTCATTCGATGATAGTGGATTGCACAATATTTTATTTTGCCATGTCTACTTTCAAAAATCATTTTATGTTGTTAATTCCAGAGAGGTGGAAGAGTTGGAAGGAAAGAAGAATGAAGTTTCCCGTCGGAACAACACCTCGTTGACCGATGCCACTCAAAAGTTACAAACTCTTCAGAACCAACTCAGAAGGTTGGAATCGATCCACCAAGATGTGGAGAGGTTCAGACAGCTCGTCTGTGCCAGATAAATTACAAGTGAGTTAAATTTTTTTAATTTCAGTTTTTTCTTAATTGTGCACAAAAAATGCGTTCGAATGCATTAAAACTGATGCTACTTTTTGTCCACAAATGTGCTCTGCTTTCACGAATAAAATTGGGTCACAACTGACTTGTCTAAAAAATTGGAAGTCAATTTTCCACATAAGGCATAATTAAATTGATTTATACTGTTCCATAAATATGCTTAACTAATAAACAAATGCTTGAAACCTAAAAGTGACAACCTTTTCATTTTGTATCCAACCATCGTTTTTTTTTATTAAATTGTCAACATTTTCAGAGAACCATCAAGCAAATAGATGACCTGGAGATGAGCATGAATAGCAGTGAAAATAAGCTGGCCAAACTAAGAGATGATGTTGAACGATTGAAAAAAGAGCTTGTGACATGTGTGGTACGTTATATGTTTCAATCAGTGATCGAATGTTGTAATTTACACTGATAAAAATCTAAAGTTAATATAAAACAAGACATTTATCTGAATATCGTTTTTGGTGTGTGTGGTCACAGTTATTAGGTTTGCTAGAACCGCGTTATTGTGCTTTATATTAGTTATTAATTACTGTAGTTTTTAACAACCTATTAATTAAACGAATCCACTTAATCTTAGCAAAGTTTAGTGTTATTTGCTCATAGACCCAACTCTACAGTTTATTACTCTTACTACTTAATAATCATTTCACACTTCGGAAACTTAAATAGGTAATCGTTTTGGTAATATTCACACAATTGGTTCGTTTTGGTAATATGCATATATGTTTTGGGTGGTTCACCGTAGCCGAGAATTGTTTTATCCTAATTACGAAATGTTTAGTTTTAAAAACAAGGATCGTGGTTTGATAGTTTTCCTTTAAAGCTTTTCCTTTAGTAATAAATCTTTATTAATCTCTAATCCTGCGTATTTCTTGGGGTCAGGATCGGCAGCGGGATCTGGAGGACAACTCAGCACTCCGAGAGCGTCGACGTGAGATCGTGGAGGTTGACGAGGAGGTGGAAAGGATGAAACTCGAGCTGGGAGGACTTGATCCCGTGAAACTAGAAAGGTGTGTTTCGTTAATTGAAATAATCTGCATGACGTTTTAAAATTGAAGATAATCAATTTAATTGTTTAATCCATTAGTTGCTCCAGTTAAAATAAGGGTAACGTCTTTATCATTATGCACCTCAACACCCTGTAAGTAATAGGATAGGACACTTTTTTTGTGAAATAAAAACGGTTTCCTTATTTAATAGCAAAGGGACAAAACATTTTTATGGAAACATATGTTTAGATATGTTTAAGCACAACCACAACCATATGCTGTTTGTTTATACCCAACTAACTTAGTTGCCATTGACAACCAGAAAACATTTTGGTCCACATTGACATAGTGTCAATTCTCTTTTTTTTCTGTCTTCGTTGAATATTTTCCTCATGCTTAACTATGTCCCTTATGCACATAAGCCCACATTTAGCGTGCTTTGGTTTCTAACCTGTTTTTTTTAGAATCTCATGATATTACAGGAAAGTAAGAGAGCTCAACAAGGAGCACTCGAATCTGACAAAGGAGATTGAAAGAAACAAAGTGAGGCAAGAAGGTCTGGAGGAGACTGTGAGGGGAATTAAACTGGAACTTTGCAGAGAATCTTTAAAGTTAGTACCATCTATTTTATCCTACTTGCGTTTAACCCACCAACATATATATTCAGAGGTGGCATTTATTGGAAATCTCCCTTTTAGCACATTTATTTTTATTGATTCTGCAGGGATAATACAACATATATATTTCGCCTCTGATTACGTAGGCTAGACTGTATCCAACCATACCGTATAATTAAGATATTAAATACTATTCATGTAATAATCCGGCTCACCAAGGACTTCGTTTTCCCACATCTGGCCCACCGACTATAGAAGTTGCCCACCCCTGATTTAAATTGATCGTTAAAAAAATCAAATCAATATGTAGTAGTAAACACCCTGTAATTCCTCCACCCAACCAACTAAGGTAAATCCATTATCAGTGTTATAACGACAGCCTTGTCTCCCAGTCAGGTATAACGTGTTTCATCCATCTAGATTTGCTGATGAGCGGTACAAGGAATGCATGATCAGTGCAACCACATTGGAGTTGGCCAGTGAGGATCTCGACAAGTACTATAAAGCGCTGGACCATGCGATCATGAGGTACCATAAAATTAAGATGGAAGACATTAACAAGATCATCAGAAGTCTATGGCAAGAAACCTATAAAGGCACAGGTTTGTATTTTTCCTTTTTGTGGTTTCACTTACACCCAACATGTTTCTTTCAAATAAGCTGACATGTTAACAAAAATATTGTTATCCTTTACTATAGATGAATAATATTTGTCATAATGTCCGACTGGTTAGTCTGGCGGTTCAGTGTGTCACATTTCAATTGAAAGGTTGCAGGTGCGAAACTCATAGCTAGCTAGTCGGTTGTCTTCTTGGACAAGGCACTTTACGGACATTGCCTAAACACAGCGGATTAATGGGTTCTATTAAATTCAAGGAACGTGTCTATCATATATAACACACTAAAAAAAAACTCTGATAGACTGTATAATTAACTGTTGTTATACAGTAATGGTCTTAGCAATGCCATATGCCCAGAGTCATGTTGCCAGATTTTCTAGTGCTTTTTTTGTATGTGTTAATGCAATTTTAATTTTTAATCTAAACCCATTTGAATCTGCTCGATTGAAGTTCCCTGCGTCTTGATACAACCATGCTCAATTATGTGACACAGATCGAAGCAGTAATCTATTAGTTTTACAATTGCACATTACTTAACTAATGTGGTAGATTACTCATAATTACCCAAAGGATGGGAAAACAAAACGTAATAACAAGGACAATTGTCGAATTACTTGGTGATTACAGTTGGGGTGTTGTACTGCATGCTGTGCATTGATTCTGTTGCTAAAATTGTCATCTTTTTGTTGTTTATCTATTGAATCCACTTGGTTTAAGTAGTATATGTGGGGTTCCTCTAAATACTACAGGATTGCTTGGACTGCTTGGTTTACCATGGAAACAGTAATCTTAACCCCAGAAGTAAATTTAACCCCAACCCTAACATTAATATCATAATCTTTTTTTTAGTGAGAAGTTTCCCTATTTTAATTTTCTACCGAGGCTTTTGTAATTACCAAGTATAGTAAGCGATCAAAGCGATCCAGTGATCCTGTAGTAATTAGAGCTACTGGTATCTGTGTGGCTTGGCTGAGATCACAAGCAACTAGCAATACAAGCCCAATTACTGATCCAGGAAAACTTTCACATCTCAAACCAGGAAAACTTTCACATCACAGACATCGACTACATTGAGATCTGTAGCAGTGAAGACACGGGCTCCAGTGCCAGCACTCGCCGAGTGTTCAACTACAGAGTGGTGATGCACTGTGCTGGTACAGCCATGGATATGAGGGGACGATGTAGCGCTGGTCAGAAGGTCATTTTTGTAACTGTTGTCCGTCAAGATTTTTGTTTACTTGTCATAAACTTAGGAAGTAACCTATTTTATTTTAATTTCCGTTACTAAATGGACGCGGATTGATTTTATTTTGTCTGGTCAACAGTGCTTGCTTTTCTTTCATATAATTTGTTTTGAGAAGCGAGTGTCCGTTTAATTTATACACGCAAAATAAGATAGAATATTCATGAAGGACTTAAATGACCAGCTAGCGACCAGTTTCGAATCTGCAACCTCTCAGCTGAAGGCAACGCACTAACCCATGTAATTAATAGTTGTGTGGCATTTCTTGTTAAAACCATTGATGTATATAAATATAAATATATACTGCCGTGGAACAACATAGTGTTTATTCAGGTGTTGGCCTCCTTGGTTATACGACTGGCATTGGCTGAGACGTTCTGCATTAGTTGTGGGATTCTCGCACTTGATGAACCCACCACCAATCTGGATCGAGCGAATATCGACAGTCTCGCTGAAGCACTGCTGAGGTGAATAAGAAAAAAATATTTCACTTCATCAGCCAGTGAATAGGAAAACACAAAGTTTCAGCAAGAGCGATCGTCAGATTACCTCACACTTCCACCACCATGTTACCAGAGCGATTGCAGTAGCTGAACACGAAGAAAAAATATTTCAAAATTTTTGTTCAATTCATTACGTCACTAGATTCACGCAAAGTTAAAAAAGGGTTTTGCCCAAGAGCACAACCGATTATTTTTTTTTTTCGTAACATAATCATGCCGATAAATATCGTGTGAAGGTGCAAAGCTAATCCCAACTGCTTTCCAGCATCATCGAAACCCGTTCACAGCAGCGTAACTTCCAACTTGTGGTGATAACACACGACGAAGAGTTTGTAGATTTGATCGGAAGATCTAACTACGTCGACCACTTTTTTCGGATCAAGAAAGATGATCGTGCCCGATCACGCATCATTCGATGCCCCATCCGTTCGCTTAGTGCCTGAACTTCCAGCCGAAGCTTTTCGTAATTTTTACAAATTTTTACTTGCAATGTTCCAATTAATACTGCCCTCGTTGTACCGTATAGTCGAGCTTAAATGTTTTTCAATACGATTCCAATATTTCATGTCAATATCAAGCACATTGTTATTATTTTTAATTATAATTAAGTGAATAAGTGTTGTCTTTTTTATAAAACAGTTGCACTTTCAATGTTTCTGGCACGATAATGCGATAGCACGACACGCTGTTCGGCCTCCAAGATTAGTGGATGAATGTGACGCTTTTCAGTCCTTGTGTTCTAAAATCAAATCTCTCTAGAAAGTCGGGTGTTTTCTTGAGTAGGGCACTTGACGAACATCCCCTAACCAGTATATTAATGGGTTTGCTAATTAAATAAAAAGGTTTTGCTAAAGTTTAAGGAAAGTTTTAATCATATATTACACACTACAATAGCTATAATCATTAATTCTACATTTCTTTGCTTTATTATATTTTCAAGAACCATGGCTAGCAAAGTCGTACTGAATTAAAATAATGGCAGAAATTTATTTTTTCCTAGATAATTAGTGATTTTTACTGATGTAAGCTGCGGTAAACATTTAAGTATAATGACGGGAACGTATTAACTCACAGAGTAACGACTTGAATGGGCCAGAGTTAATGTAAGAAATAATGCAAACCCGTGTTATGGGGTGCGGCGATGTGGCCAAATGGTTAACGCGACTGGTACATTTACCAACGATATAAAAAACGATCTAAGTGACGAGCCCGTCAAGTGTCGAACGTAAGCCCAGTAAAGAAAATTCCTTTCTTTAGGGCCGATCGGAACTTTCTTGCCTGCTGAATCCTAATTCTGACACAATATTTAGTTATTCTCTGTGTATTAATTGTTGTCTAACCAGAACACGTTGTGGAAAATAATAGCACAGAATAAATGCGGTTGATCAACTTACGATGTTAAATTATGTTGTTATATGATATCCAAAACAAAGTATATAAAGCTGTGTTAAGTAATGTTACCGATGTGTTATAGTTGGGGTTATTCGTTCTTAAGAGAAATTTCTTTTGTGCTGTGATCATTAAAACTCCAGAAAAACGTAATAATAATCAAATGCAACGTAAGAAAAAGCAAAACGAAGATGCCGACAGTGAAGTGCCAAGAAATAAGCTGTGCTTCCGACGTTGTTTCCCTTAAAATGTATTTTTTTTTTTTAATTTAGGATTAAATTGAATATAAAGTTTGTATAGTTATGGGATGCTTACAACATATAATATATATTATTGCAAATATGATGTCTGTGTGTTTTAATTTCATATTTCATTTATGGAGAGCAGGTATGAAGAGCAGGGCAAACCTGACCGGCTTGTTGGCTATGTGGACGCGGTATTCTGATCATTTCCATCGAACAGCCAATACCACAAATGTAATAATATTAAAGAGCTATTAATCCTAAATAATTCATAATTAATTTTATTATATCTTGGATAAAGCCAAAAATTTTACCCAGATTTTATTCGGTGCCTCGCTTCATCAGTAACCATCTGGGCCACTTTACTTTGAGTATAAAGTGCGAACACAACAAATATGTGGAAAATTTGATGAGAACTACCGAAGATGTCGAAACGCCCTGAAAATTGGTGTGCTTTAAAAATATTCAGTAAATATAGTTTTGCTATATTGTGGATTGAAAGTATCTGTAATAGTGCATAAAATAGGATTTTCGTTGTCAAGATAACGAAAGTCGTTAAAATATCAACGTCGTCAGAGGAAAAAACTAAAATGAGGAAAAGCGGGAAGGAGGGAAGGAGGGAAACGGCACACTAATATACATTATAATTGGTTTTCAACATGGGGTTGGAGTTAGGGTTAGTTCTGGACTTGAGATTAGTGTTTAAGGTAGGGTTTAAATTAGTTTCCGCAATTTTAGTGAGCAGTTTCCCTTTTTCCACCTTTCCCTCCTTTTGTTGTTGCCCTTAGAATATGCTGTGTCCACAATGTCCACAGTCACACTACCAAAGCAACAACAGTAAGTCAAGGTGTATAAAGACTTTGCTATGTGCTAAAAAATAAGTTTAAAACCTAAAATAAAAAAAGCTTTTTTAACACAAAACGAAAGTGGCCAAATATATTATTGTAAGCTAGATGACAACCATATGTACCAACAGAAAGATAAGTTTCCTACTTTCAAATAATGATAAGTTTTAGACAAAAAATCAAAATTCCAATATTTTTACCTGGATACCATCGCTCTGGAATGTTTACAGAGTAGAAAAAGCCCGCAAGAACTGCGGCTAATAGGTGGAGGTAAAAAAAGAACCTTGTATCTTTG
This sequence comes from Ciona savignyi, assembly GCA_000149265.1. Lineage (NCBI taxonomy): Eukaryota > Metazoa > Chordata > Ascidiacea > Phlebobranchia > Cionidae > Ciona > Ciona savignyi. The sequence goes on from CH002357.1 coordinate 362,746, forward strand.
CCCAGATCAACACTTTCGTGTTCGACCTTTTCTGTATATGAAAACCTAAAGATTCGCAGTTATACTTTAAATAAAAAGAATTTCTTTGTGATGAGTGCCTTAACGGTATGGTTGTTAAATCAGGTAGTGTAATCGCAATGTAAGTGTACACATCTTTCATGTTTATCCAAAATGTCACGACTTTGTTGGAACAATAAAATACGTCTTTGTGAATAGCAATTATGGTTATCGCATATTTCCAAGCCAAAATAACACAGGAAAATGCAGCAGCACCACCTTACCTTTTCAAAGAAGGTAATAGACAGATGGCATATAAAGCCAAATATCCTGCTAAATGTATTGAGCGCAATGGCATCCTGAAGCGTCTGAACTTGGGGTGCATATAAGCACATGCTGAGGCGACTACAGCACAACAAATTAAGCAGGTCATCGTGAGATACGTCGAGGGTCCTAAACCTAGAATATCATAGTAAAGGAAGTCATAGTATAGCAGACCATAATATTGGACACTTATGTTAATGCGAAAAAATGATTATCATTTTTGTGCGAAAACGCTCGTAGTGATAATGTGCCGCATGTCCAAAGTCGAGTTGTCAGAGCTTTGAATCTGATTAGCAGAAGCTACTGCCTAAATCAGGGTTATTGACTGTAAAACATACTGCAAGATAGTTGTTGTCTCAAATGGTTGCTCTAGAATTATATAAAATAATATCCCAATCAGTTTATATATAGGGTGTCAGACGGTCTTTCAAACTGAGGTAAAATCGAAATCTGTGTTTTTGGTTATATACTTTGCCTGATTGCAGTGGTATAAAAGGTTAAATAAAAGGATAACAATATCTCAATCGTATTTTACATACTACAATATTTCGGGAAACCTGACGGTGGGCATGAGATAATTAAACAATTGCAGGTTGTTTTTGCATCAATAGGAAATAGGTAAAGTCTTTCATGTATGCTAAATATTTACCTAGACCCGAAAATAACGTTGCAGGGCACATAAAATGTTCGACGATCAAACTTGAAGAAAATCCGTGAACGAGTATAGCGGTCTTGTCCATGGCAAAACAAAGACAGTAGGAAGTTGTGGAATGAGCGCTGAATAGGTGGGCCATGGAAGAAACTAGTAACACGTACATTGTGGCTAACAAGAAATGTAATATGTATTTAGATTTGCGAATACCGCATGCTAAAATAATCTAGAAAATTATACTTAAGTGTAATACGACACGATATACATGGTTTAATGTTAGAGTGATTGTAGATGCATTAGAAACGTTTGTTACATTATTATTACAACGTCATTATTTTACACTGGGAAGCAATAATAATATAAATAAGCCTAAGTCGTAACAATTCCATAAAAGTATTGTTATCGCGAGTCGCGCAATATCTGCCTCTTGTAAGATTTGGGAGTTTTTGAGTGACTGGTTGTGGTATCTTCCGCAGTATTTTTGAGTTGTGCCATGTGTTTTTAAATATTAATTTCCATTATTCATAGAAGTAAAGTTCGTTAAAGTAGTCGTCTACTCTACTGTGTAAAATATTACAAAACATGTCGGTAATGACATTATGTACACAATTTTTTTCTTGTCAGCACTACTCATTTTAATGCTGCGGTGATACTTGTTGGAATATGTAATATTAATATATATATATATTTATATATATTAAAAGTTTGAATCTCAACGAAATTAAAAATATAACACCAACATAAAGGACTTTCTCCTGATCCATTTTTCGCTTGTAGTAAAGGTGGCTTGGACATAAAATAATAATAATAATCAAAACTCAATTTTATCAGCTAAAAAGTATAAAATATGATAACATTATTATTTATCTTACCTATGCTGTGCAAATAAACCGGGAAATTAACCGTGGCATATGGATCTTCGATATCGGAAAAGATGAAGTAGTATCGTAAAGCAAAATAGAGAAATGGAACAAAGTGTGTCCAAAAATTGACCATCTCATTGTTTCTTTGGAATGCACTGTAAATGCAGGTTTTGTATTTCAAGCATACGGTAATCGGCGGGTTTATCCCCGTAGATAAGAAAACTCAGGCATTATAATACGCGGGCATTTGTCTGAACGCAGCGTTGCATAGTCTATAGTTGTCGTTTTGCATCCCTAAAAAGTTATTTTGTCATTGTTTAACTTAACCCATTAAATTCTACTGTTTCATGCAATGTCGGTTAACTGCCCTCTGATATAAAACAAGACTATATATAGTAAAGCACAGAATTTAAGTATAAAAGCTTTTGGCTGGGTTGCATACATTGCGTGTAGCTACCCTTAAGCAGTTTGCCATCCTTTGTCTTTACACCTATTCTTGTAACAAACCTTTTCACACAATTTTTCAAGGAATACGGGACAGGCCTGTATCCAGACTCTATGTAAGGCGACAAACATTCACACGGAGTGTCTTTCGAACTACGAAGTTTGTTCACAGCGCTGCACTGCATTCTGGGCTTAGTGTGGTCTACAATTTACCGTCTATAGGATCTCTAATGCCGCACACAATGCACATTATCTTTCTTTCAAATATTGAAAATGTGATCTATAATGGTCGTAATTTCCGGCACTGACATGTCCGCTACGTAATTAGCATCGAAATTGTTTACTAGAACGTCTAATTATATCAGCAAAACAATACAGTTGATATAAATAGTTAAAAATAATTTAAGCCTTGTTATATTTTCAGTCGAAATCCTTAGGATAAAAAAATGCCGCTTGCTTAATCGGCGGTGTATTAAACAATAAATTATGAAGATTAAACTAATATGTGCGTGTAAACGGTGGATTCATAGATTAAACTATAAAAAAAAAAAAAAACCTTTTAATCATTAAAATACACTATAATGGTTCCAACTAGTGTTCCTTAATAGAGAATGTTCATTAAGGGACACTAGTTCCAACAACCGACCGAGGGTGTGGACAAAAGGTAATTCGTTTACCTGTGTGATAACCCCCCATCACCCATGAACTGTAACCTTAACATTAAATAAACTAAGATTAGTAGAAATAATCCTGGCTGGTTTAACTTTTTATGTTTTTTGTCCGTATCTAGGCCAACGTATGAGCCCATCAAGGGTTCGAGCGAGCGTTAGCCCGGTAAAGAAAATTCCGTTCTTTAGGGCCAATCGGACTGTTCTTGTCTGCTGGATCCTAATTCTGACACAATATTTAGTTATTCTCTGTGTATTAATTGTTGTTTATCCAAAACACGTTGTGAAAATAATTGCACAGAATAATTACGGTTGATCAACTTACGATGTCAAACTATGTTGTTATGTAATATCCAAAACAAAGTATATAAAGCTGTGTTAAGTAATGTTACCGATGTGTCATGCAATTGAACGCAACGATTAACGCCGTTTTTACCGGGATGCGTTATCGTTGCTTGTATAGCACACAGCCCGCACATTTCAACAATCCGCCAATACTATGGTTGTTCCATTTTACTGTATAATAACATTTTAGGCATTTCGAAGTCACTTAGTTGAGGGGGTATATCTACTTCACTTAGTTGAGGGGGTATATCTACTTCACTTCGTTGAAGAGTTATATCTACTTCTATATTAAAACATCTTGTAAGTGAAACATGGGTTATTTGTGAAAAAATATAAATCTTGAAGTAATTAAATAGTCCGACACGATATAACCACATCTAGAATTTTGTGTAAATATGCACAAGAGCAAGCAAATTCACAGGGCGCGTTGATTCATAGTTTAAGCGGGATAAATTGTCTGTCTGGAGTATTTATTGTTATTTATAGTTGGGTTCATTCGTTCTTAAGAGAAATTTCTTTTGTGCTGTGATCATTAAAACTCCAGAAAAACGTAATAAGAATCAAATGCAACATAAGAAAAAGCAAAACGAAGATGCCGACAGTGAAGTGCCAAGAAATAAGCAGTGCTTCCGACGTTGTTTCCCTTAAAATGTAATTTTTCTTTTAATTTAGGATTAAACTGGATATAAAGTTTGTAGTATTAGGATACTTACAACATATAATATATATTAATGAAAATATGATGTCTGTGTGTTTTAATTTTATATTTTATTTATGGAGAGCAGGTATATGAAGAGCACGGCAAACTTAACCGGCTTGTTGGCTATGTGGACGCGGTATTCAGATCATTTCCATGAACAGCCAATACCACAAATGTAATAATATTAAAAAGTTATTGGATATAGCCAAACATTTTACCCAGATTTTATTCGGTGCCTCGCTTCATCAGTAACCATCTCGGCCACTGTACTTTGAATATAAAGTGCGATCACAACAAATATGTGGAAAATTTGATGAGAACTACCGAAGATGTCGAAACGCCCTGAAAATTGGTGTGCTTTAAAAACACTTCAGTAAATATAGTTTTGCTATATTGTTGGTTAAAAATATCTGTAATAGTGCAATAAATAGGTTTTCCGTTATCAAGACAAGGAAAGTCGTTAAAACTTCAACGTCGTCAGAGGAAAAAAACTAAAATGAGGAACGGGAAGGAGGGAAGGAGGGAAACGGCACACTAGAATAAAGATTGTGACATTAGAATTAGTTTTAAACATGGGGTTGGAGTTAGGGTTATTTCTGGAGTTGAGATTAGTGTTTAGGGTATAGGGTTTCAATTAGTTCCCGTAATTTTAGTGAGCAGTTTCCCTTCTCCCCTCTTTTCCTCCTTTTGTTGTTGCCCTTAGAATACGCTGTGTCCACAATGTCCACAGTCACGCTACCACAGCAATAGCAGTATGTCGAGGTGTATAGAGACTTTGCTATGTACTAAAGTTTAAAACCTAAAATAAAAAAAAAAGCTTATTTAACACAAAACGAATGTGGCCAAATATATTATTGTAAGCTAGATGACAACCATATGTATCAACAGAAAAATATAAAAAACGATACATCACATTATAAGTTTCCTACTTTTGCATAATGATAAGTTTTAGACAAAAAAACAAAATTCCAATATTTTCACCTGGATACCATCGCTCGGGAATGTTCGCAGAGTAGAAAAAGCCCGCAAGTACTGCGGCTAATAGGTGGAGGTAAAACAAGAACCTTGTATCTTTGGCCACATCAACACATTCGTGAGCGACATTTTCTGTATTTGAAAACCTAGAGATTCGAAGTTATACTTTGATTAAAAAGATTTTCTTTGTGATCAGTGCCTTAACGGTATGGTTGTTAAATCAGGTAGTGTAATCGCAGTGTAATTGTATACACATCTTTCATGTTTATTCAGTGCCACCAGAGGTTAAATTAAAATTTAATGCCACCAGATGTTAAATTAAAAATGACTTTCTTGGAACAATAAAATACGTGTCTGTTAATAGAAATTTTAGTTATCGCATATTTCCAAGCCAAATAACGTCAAAAAATGCAGCAACACCACCTTACCTTATTAAACAAGGTAAAAGGCAGGTGACATATAAAGCCAAAAATCCGGCGAAATGTATTGAGCGCAATGGCATCCTGAAGCGTCTAAAGTTGGGGTGCATATAAGCACACGCTGAAGCGACTACAGCACAACAAATTAAGCAGGTCATCATATGATACGTCGAGGTTCCTAAACCTAGAATATCATAGTAAAGAAAGTCATAGTATTGGCCACATGTTAACGCGAAAATTTGCTAATCTTTTTGTGCGAAAACGCTCATAGAGATAATAATGCCGCATGTCCAAAGTCGAGTTGTCAGAGCTTTGAGTCTGATTAACAGAAGCTACTGCCTAAATCAGGATCATTGACTGTAAGACATACTGCAAGATTGTTGTTGTCTCAAATGGTTGCTCTGGAATTATTTAAAACTAGAGAGTGTCAACCACGTGTTTAACCACCAGTATTTGTAAACCACATGTTGTAGGCCATATACTCATGCTACAGGGTCCCTAACCACAATTTGTATTTTACACACCGAGTATATGTAGTTTGTTTCTGCAAGCATAAACGCATGGGTCCCAGAGTTATCAAACCAAACTTCTTTTCCACGTGTGGTTAAACAAGAATAAACGTCTTAAATTTACGAACATTTTTACCACAAATGTTTTAAATTAAACCTTCTTTTCAAGCGGTAAAGTGAAATGAAGCTAAATTGCCAAAACAGCCCGATTTAGATTTTCATGGTTTCAGGGAATTCCCCTAGGTTTAGTAGATAAGTTTCTGTTTAACATATTTGGGTCATGTTATGTAACAATTCTTAAAGTTTTAATCTGATTTGTCGACTCCTTGTCTGATTTGTCAGTGCGATATGGCATGCCTGTCACAATTATAATTCAGGGACATATCGTCGTTTTTAACGTAATTACCCTATGTAAATGTGTTCTTTCTTTTAATTGGCACAAAGTGTCTAAAAGTCCAACACTTCGCCAATTCTGAATTAGATCAAAATTAGAGCAGCCGTTCAAGCGCTATATGCCCCAATAAGCTAATTTATTGGAAAAAAACTTTTGGATTTTAATGTCTCACGGGAATTCCCCTGGATTCTCTATCCAAAATTTTGGTTTCTTTGTATCTATATCATGTTCTCTTACAAATGTCAAATTTTCATTGCGATTTCATTATTCCTTTTGGTAGTGGTCGGGGCGACATGGCATGCTTGTCACAATCATGATTTGAGAACAAAATCTTATTTTTAGGGTATTTCCCTAAGTATTTTTTTTATTTCTTTAAACTGTTAAATCAGTGCCTAAGGCACTTACATTCCAGAAAATCTGATTTAAATTGTAACATCCGTTCAAGCGCTATGCCCAAAAAAGTCAATTTTTTTAGAAAAAAATACCGTTTTGGTTTGTAACGTCCCAGGGGAATTCCCCTGGATTTATCACCCAACATTTTGGTCTCTGTATATCTAGACCATACATTCCAGCAAATTATATTAAAATTAAAGCCATTGTACAAGCCCTATGCCCCAAAAAGCTATTTTTTTATAAAAAAATGCTCATTTGCTTTTTAACGACTCAGGGAAATTCCCCTGAATTTTTCACCTAAAAGTTTGGTTTTTGCATATCTAGACCATGTTGTCTAACAAATGACAAAGTTTTATTGTGATTCCATTACCTCTTTTGTTAGATGTCGGGCCACAAGCCATATCTGTCACAATCATGGTTTAGGAATAAATCTTCATTTTTAGGGTATTTCCCTAGGTAACTTTTTTCTTTCTTTTAAGTGGTAAAACAGTTACTAATGAACTTACATTCCACTAAATCTGATTCAAATTGGAGCAAGCGTTTAAGCGCTATGCCCAAAAAAGCTAATTTTTTTAGAAAAAAAATAGGTTTTGGTTTTTTAACTTCCGTGGGGAATTTCCCTGGTTTAATAACCCAAAATTTTCGTTTCTGCATATCTAGACCATGTTGTCTAAAAAATGTCAAATTTCCATTGCAATTCAATTACCCCTTTTGTAGATGTCGGGTCCACAAATCATACCTGTCACAATCATGGTTTAGGAATAAATCTTCATTTTTAGGGTATTTTCCTAGATAACTTTTTTCTTTCTTTTAAGTGGTAAAGCGGTTGCTAATGAACTTACATTCCACCAAATCTAATTCAAATTGGAGCAAGCGTTTAAGCGCTATGGCCAAAAAAGCTAAATTTTTGAAAAAAGTACCGTTTTGGTTTTTACCGTCCCTGGGGAATTCCCCTAGAATTATCACCTAAAATTTTGGTGTCTGCATATTTAGACCATGTTTTCTAACAAATTACCAAGTTTTACTGTGATTCCATTACCCCTTTTGGTAGATGTTAGGTACACAAGCCATGCCTGTCAAGCGTTTGATGAAAAAAATAAAAAGAAAAAAAAAACGGACAAAAACAATATGTGTCCCATTTTTCCAAATGGGACCCATAATAATATCCGGATCAGTTTATACGTAGCGTGTCAGACCGACTTTCAAACTTAGGTTTAATCGAAATCACTCTATATCAATTGTGTCTTTGGGTAAGGCAGTTTGCCTGATTACAGTGGTATAAAAGGTTAAACAAAATGGTAACAATATCTCAATCATATTTAACACACTATAATATTTTGGGAAACCTGATGGTGGGCACGAGATAATTAAACGATTGTAGGTAGGATATGCTTTGATGAGATATTTATGTTTATTCCCGTGAATGGAAAAACCAAGGCGATTGGCACATGAGCAATCGTCAGATCAGCTCGCGCCCACCGTCGGGTTACCAGAGCTATTGCAGTGTATTGTATATGATATATACGTTCTTTCAATTTGGTAGAACCCAGCATTTATACACTGGGTTCTGGCAATGTCCGTAAAGTGCCTTGCCCAAGTACTCTTTAAAGTTTTTCCTGCATACTAAATATTTACCTAAAAACGACGCAGGGCACATAAAATGTTCGACCATCAATCCTGAAGAAAATCCCTGAACGAGTATAGCGGTCTTGTCCATGGCAAAACAAAGACAGTAGGAAGTTGTGGAATGAGCGCTGAATAGGTGGGCCATGGAAGAGACCAGTAACACGTACATAGTGGCTAAAAGAAATGTAATATGCATTTAGATTTGCCGAATATACCGCATGCAAATATATTTTAGAAAATTATAATTAACTGTAATAGGACACGATATAAATGGTTTAATGTTAGAGTGATTGTAGATGCATTAGAAACGTTTGTTACTTTAATATTACTACGTCATTATTTTACACTGGAGAGAAATAATAATATAAACTAGAGAGTGTCAACCACGTGTTTAACCACCACTATTTGTAAAACACATGTTGTATGACATATATTCATGCTACTGCTGCAGGGTCCCTAACCACATTTTGTATTTTATACACTGAGTATGTAGTTTGTTTCTGCAAGCATAAACGCATGGGTCCCATAGTTATTAAACCAAACTTCTTTTTCATGTGAAGGTAAAAAAATAAACGTCTTAAATTTACGAACATTTCACCAGAAATGTTTTAAATTAAAGCTTCCTTTTAAGCTAAATTCCCAAAACAGCCCGATTTAGTTTTTCGTGGTTTTTAGGGAATTACTGGGTTAAGTAGATAAATTTCTACTGGGTTTATTACGTAAGTTTCTGTTTTTACATATGTGGGTTATGTTATATAACAATTTTTAATATTTTAATCTGATTTGTCGATCTCCTTGTTGGAGATGTCAGTACGATATGGCATACCTGTTACAATCATAATTGAGGATTTACCCTAATAAATCCTTTCTTTATTTTAATTGGAACAGAGTGTTTAAATGTCTAACATTTTACCAAATCTGATTCAAATTGGAGCTGCTGTTCAAGCGATATGCGCAAAAAAGCTAATTTGTATAAAAAATACCGCTTTGGTTTTTAACATCTCAGGGGAATTCCCCTGATTTATTATCCAAAAATTTAGTTTCTGAATATCTAGCCCATGTTGTCTAACAAATAACAAAGTTTGATTGTGCATACATTTTTTCTTCTTGTAGATGTCGGGTCGACATGGCATGCCTGTAACAATCATGATTTGACAACAAAAGCTTATTTTTTAGGATATTTCCCTAAGTAATTTTTTTATTTCTTTTAAGTGTTAAATCAGTTACTAATGCACTTACATTTTATCAAATCTGATTCAAGTTGGAGCTACCGTTCAAGCGCTATGCGCAAATAAGTTAAATTTTTAGAAAAAAATATCGTTTTGATTTTTAACGTGCTAGGGGAATTCCCCTGGATTTATAACCCAAAATTTTGGTTTCTGCATATTCAGACCAAGTTGTCAAAAATTAACAAAGTCTCATTGCGATTTTACTATTACTTTCTGGTAGATGTCGGGGCGACATGGCATGCCTGTCACAATCCTGATTTGACAACAAAATCTTATTTTTTAGGGTATTTCCCTAGGTAATATTTTTATTTCTTATGGGAGTTAAATCAGCTACTTATGCACTTACATTTTATTAAATCTGATTCAAATTAAAGCTACCGTTCAAACGCTATGCGCAAAAGAGCTAATTTTTTACAAAAAAATACCGTTTTGGTTTTTAACCTGCCAGGGGAATTCCCCTGAATTCATCACCCAAAATTTTGGCTTTTGCATATCTAGATCATGTTGTCAAAAAAATAACAAAGTCTCATTGCGATGTTATTATTCCTTCTGATAGATGTCGGGGTGACATGGCATGCCTGTCACAATCATGATTTGACAACAAAATCTTATTTTTTAGGGTATTTCGCTAGGTAATTTTTTTATTTCTTTTAAGTGTTACATCAGTTACTAATGCACTTCCATTTTGTCAAATCTGATTTAAATTGGAGCTATCGTTCAAGCGCTATGCGCAAAAGAGCTAATTTTTTAGAAAAAAATACCGTTTTGGTTTTTAACCTGCCAGGGGAATTTCCCTGAATTCATCACCCAAAATTTTAGTCTGTGCATTTCTAAACCATGTCATCTAACAAATTACCAAGTTTCGTTGTAAATCCATTACCCTTTTGGTAGATGTTGGGTCCACAAATCATACCTGTCAAGCGTTTAACGAAAAAAAAAAGAAAAAAAAAACGGACAAAAACAATATGTGTCCCATTTTTCCAAATGGGACCCATAATAAGCCTAAGTCATAACAATGTCATAAAAGCATTTTCATCGCGAGTGGAGCAATATCTGCCTCTTGTAAGATTTGGGAGTTTTTAAGTGACTGGTTGTGGTATTTTCCGCAGTATTTTTGACTTGTGCCATGTGTTTTGAAATATTAATTTTTATTATGTATGGAAGTAAAGTTCTTTAAAGTAGTCAGTCTACTCACTCTACTGTGTAAAATATTACAAACAAATGTCGGTAATGACATAATGTACACAATTGTTTTTCTTGTTAGCACTACTCATTTTAAGGCTGCGGTGATTTTTGTTGGAATATGTAATATTAATATATATATATATTAAAAGTTTGTATCTCAACATAATTAAACATAATACACCAACATAAAGGGCTTTTCAATTCATTGTAGTTTTTAAGAACTTTTCCGAAATAATAAACCTTGGCACCAGTTTTGCTTGTAGTAAAAGTGGCTTGGTCATAAAATAATTATAATATTCAAAATTTAATTTTATAAGCTAAAAAAAGTATAAAAATATAATAACATTATTATTTATCTTACCTATGCCATGTACGTAAACCGGGAAATTAACCGCAGCATATGGATCTTCGATATCGGAAAAGATGAAGTAGTATCGTAAAGCAAAATAGAGAAATGGAACAAAGTGTGTCCAAAAATTGACCATCTCATTGTTTCTTTGGAATGCACTGTAAATGCAGGTTTTGTATTGCAAGCATACGGTCATCGGCGGGTTTATCCCTGCATAGGTAAGAAAACCCAGGCTTTGTAACAAGCGGTCAATTGTCTGAACGCAGCGTTGCATAGTCTAGTTGTCGTTTTGCATCCTTAAGTGGTTATTTTGTCATTGTTCAACCCATTAAATTCTACTGTTTCATGCAATGTATGGTTACTGCCCTCTAATACAATACAAGACTATAGCAAAACACATGTTTCAAGTATAGAAACTTTTCGGCTGGGTTGCATGCATTGCGTGTATCTACCCTTAAGCAGGTTGCCATCCTTTGTCTTTACACCTATTCTTGTTACAAACCTTTTCACACAATTTTTCAAGGAATACGGGACAGGCCTGTATCCGGACTCTATGTAATGCGACAAACATTCACACGGAGTCTCTTTCGAACTACGAAGTTTGTTCACAGCGCTACACTGCATTCTGTGCTTAGTGTGGTCTACAAATTACCGTCTATAGGATCTCTAATTCCGCACACAATGTACATTATCTTTGTTTCAAATATTGAAAATATGATCTATAATGGTCGTAATTTCCGGCACTGACATGTCCGCTACGTAATTGGCATCGAAATTGTTCACTAGAACGTCTAATTTTATCAGCAAAACAATACAGTTGATTTAAATAGTTAAAAATAATTTAAGCCTTGTTATATTTTAGTCGAAATCCTTAGGATCAAAAAAGACCGCTTGCTTAATCGGCTGTGTATTAAACAATAAATTAAAAAGATTAAACCAATATGTGCGTGTAAACGGTGGATTCATAGATTAAACTATAAAAACAGTAGAAAACCTTTTAATCCTTAAAATACACTATAATGGTTCCAACAACCCGACATAGGGTGTGGACAAAAGGTAATTCGTTTACCCGTGTGATAACCCTCTCCGCGTTTTCCTATTCACGAGGATAAAACATGAATATCAAAAGATATAGTAAAAATATGTACACCACAGATAGTCATCAGTTATTTATACCTGAGAATAACAAACCATCTTGGCCTACTTAGAAAATGACGCAATGGTGGTCACCCTATGTGTTCTGCTGTGATTAAACGATTCAAAACATTTAACCATAAACTGATTCCTTAACATAAAATAAACAAAGGTTAGTAGAAATAATCCTTGCTGGTTTAACTTGTTATGTTTTGTGTCCGTATATAGTCCAACGTAGGCCTATGTCTAAAAACTAAATTAGGGTAGTGGATTGATTAAAATTAGGGAAATCCCCGACTTTAAAACTTACTCGAGCAAACTTTTAGCGGAATAACGTGGATCCCGACCATTGAAAACCAGGTAAATTGTTGTTTTATACTATTAACACATAACTGTTAATTAAAAGTCAGTAAATTTCAATGCCATAACTAATTGCCGGAGTTTGAAACTGGTTGGCGAATTATACGCTTACGCAATTCAATTACAGTTTATTTATTTCAAGTTAATAAAACAGAACACATCATAATATAGCATATACGAAAAAGGATAACGTTTATAATAATAGCAACTTGAAAGTTACTGATAAACCCGAAAAAGTGTTGACTATAGTATCTACTCAATGAACAAGAACCATCATCTAGGATTTCTGAATATTGAATATCCCTATGATAATTAATAACAAAAATAACTAGGACCTTGTCAGGTCCGGTAGCCTGGCGGTTAAGTGCGTCGCCTTTAAATCGAAAGGTTGCAAGTGCGAAACCAGTCGCTAGCTAGTCGGTTGTGTCCTTGGGCAAGTCACTTTACGCACATTGCCTGAGCCCAGCGGAATAATGGGTTCTACCAAATTGAAGGAACTTGTCTATCATACACAACACACTGCAATAGCTTCAGTAGCCCGACGGTGGGCGCAAGATGATCTGACAATTGCCCGTGTGTTAACCCTATTAGTTTTCCCATTCACGGCGATAAACATGAATATCCTATCCTATCCTAAAAACAACTACACATTGAAAGGAAAAGAACACCATGGTGGCCGATTGCTCAAAGTTTAGTGTTACTTTTTTTCTGGAATGTTCCAAATGAAACATTGGAAGGGATTTATCATAATTAAGAAGTTGGTCTAAAGTGTAATGGCTAGGGTTATATTTTGGGTTAGTTTTGTGAGTTTGAGATTATTTGAGACAAGTTTAGAATTAGTTCTTTTTTGTGAGCAGTTTTTCTTTTTCCCTCTTTTTCTTCTTTTATTGTCGTCAACCAATAGGAATAAATGCATTTTCTATGGCAGACATTAGTCAGTTTTTATTCTAGGATAATTTTTATGTTATAAAAAACAACTTAATACAATAAAGAGAGGACATTCATACCTAATAATCAATACTGGTAAGCAATCAATGTGCAAAATATATATAATATAATTATATAGAAATTGTTTAATATTTGACACAAAGTATTTCTTAATTTTTTTTAAATGGATAACATATACTTAATATATTTTATATATCATTTAAATTTCTCACTTGTAAAGCTATCCCATAAAAGATTGCTGCCTGGGCTGAGTGTAATTATTTCCTGTATAGATCCTAAGCTTCCTCTTTCCTTCTGCATAAAACTTTGGCGTCGACAGCTGTTTCGATTGCTGGCTGTCGTGTCTGTATTTCATTCTATAATTTTACTGCAGATTTAACTTAGTACTACAATATTAAAAAGAAGTGTTAGAGCAGCGATAGTAAACAGTCTGTACCATAGGTATATTTTAAAATTCTTTTTTAACTTACTTGTTATATGTATTAGGAACCACATATAAGGAAAAATGAAAGTTTTTTTGTTTTCTTTGTCTTTACTTCTGGTTGCTCAAATGGCATCAGCGATCTACTTTCATATCGGAGAGAAGGAAAAGAAATGTTTTATTGAAGATATACCTGCGGAAATGATGTTGACGGGAAAATACAAAACAATGGTTTTTAATAAGGATTCTAATTCCTTCAAGGTATCACCACCGGAACTCGGCATGCATATCGATATTATGGATTCCCAAAGCAAGGTGGTGCTTTCCAAGACCTATGGATCCGAAGGTATGTTCTACTTCACTTCGCACATTGCTGGGGACCATGAAATTTGTATGCACTCGAACTCCTCTCAGTGGTTTGGAGGACGTCGAATGCGGGTCTACTTCGATCTTCAAATGGGAGAGCATGCTGCTGATGAAGCAGTGACCGCAGAAAAAGGTCAACTTGCTGAACTCGAACAGAGAATCACTCAACTGCTTGAACAGATTAAAATCGTAGAGAAGAACCAGAATTACCAAAGAGTCAGAGAGGAGGTTTTCCGCAAAACCAGCTCTGGCATTAACTCTAACGTGCTGTGGTGGTCGATTGCTCAATGTTTGGTGTTACTTTGTTCTGGAATGTTCCAAATGAAACATCTGAAGGGATTTTTCATAAAGAAGAAATTGGTCTAAATTTGTTATGAAATTTCTTAACTTTTAAAATAAGACTTTTTACCTTCAAAACATTGTGATTTGGTGAAGAGTGAAATTGGCGAAATTAATTATTTTTTAATAAATTAGTAGTATAGGTACCAGTCCATATTTTGTGCAATTTTATAGCAAATAATATCAGGGGGTCATTTAGATCAGTTTGTTACAACAAATTTAGATCTGATTGAGGGCTAGGTGAAGGTCTTGACCTTATATTTTAACTCTAAAGTACCAGATTGCAAAATCAAATCACAGTTTTAATTTTTAATTTTAAACAAAACACACATTCTGTGTCATATTAAAAACATTCCCGGAATTGTGGCCATTTTGGCTTGTATACTTATCTTTGGTTCTGATTCACCAATAGGTTTCTATATTAGCCTCTGGTTAAATAATTTTTTATATTCTTGGTCTTCCTGTACAGTACTGTTGTATAAATAGCGTGTGATGTGGTAAATAAATGTTGCAGAGTATAATTTTAGTGTTTGATTTTATTAACAGTTATTCTATGTTGCCTAAATCAAGGCACAATATTTAATTTATGAACATCATTGAATCGTTTTTCTTGCAAAAAATACATATTTCGGGCTATGTTTGGATTTTTTTATAATGGTTCGTTGTTGCATCGGGATTTTTGTACAGTTGAACAATTTATTTAGTGATCTGTGTGTTGATCTATTTCACAGAACGAGGGTGGTGTTTGTGGAATGAATCCAAATGAAAAACAATCAGTGCCAGTGGTTTATGTAGGAAATGATGATGTTGTTCAACACATCAAAGGAATTGGACCAAAAAAGAAAACAGATGGTTGGTAGTTGATGTTAAACTGACAATTATCATACAAACCTTTGATTTAAGGCAATTGACCTTGAGATAGGATGACAACTTTAAAATCTACTACAGAGAAATAAAAGTTAAAATGGTTGTGTGCTATTTATTTTAGAAATTGGCCTTGAAACTAAACCAAAAAACATAGCCTTTCTAAATAACCGGGACATTTAAGCTAACATTTGTTTTATTACCCACTGAAAAAATAGGGAATGGGTTGAAGACACCTTATCTTATTTTGTGCTGTCTCTATGTAAAAAGTGGTGCAGAATTTTAAGGTTTAAGATACATCGATAAAGTGTTATATGATTTGTATTGATATCAACCTAATACTTGGGTTATACAATACTGTAGTATATCAATAATATATAGTCAGCTTCATTTTTAAAACAAGCAATTTATGATGATGTTCAACTAAATCAATCTATTTATATGAAGCAAAAGTTGCACAATTTGCTGCCAACCAACTTGCCCAATCATTCGGTAAACCTGGGAAAGAAAACCGAAAAAATGCTGCCGACGCCGTGGTGTCGAAATCTGCAAGAAAAAAGAAAGTAAAACTCGATGAACCAGCGATTCCTCAAACTACTGGTAGGATACATCTACCAATGTACTATGCTAAAAATTTAGGGTTTAAGAAAAGTAATAAAAATACTTTTGTTTTTGCTTTATCTAATCTGGATTTTTATTACGTTTTTAAGTGACTATTCTATAAACATGCCTTTATTTGTTTTTTTGGGTGATGAATGTAAATTATCCAAAACTCTAAAATAAGGTCTTCGTAAGTCAGGTGAATATTGTAAACCAATATTCATAGTCTGGTTCCTGGTCTGCAGAACTACTTTAGTATCTTCAATACCTGCTATCACTAAACTTGGAAATTCCGTATTCGTTTATATCTACCTTGTAATGTTGTTCTTTTGGTTTTCTACGCTGGCACAACCATAAAGTTTAGTGGTTTAAGTATGTTATTCACACACACCAAATTTTTTTATAGATAATCATGAGGCTGCAACGAATGACAAAATGAAACTGTTCTCGTTTAAAACTCCCAAAAAATCAAAACAGATGAGCAAATTTGGTAAGATTACAATTAGCCCTAAGATTGGGTCAAATCTCAGATTCTTCATCTTACTTTTTTTAGCGGAAGAATCTGCAAGAAAAAGCCGTGCTGAGAAGAAAGCAATAAGCAATGCTGAGGTATGAGTGGCAATAAAAATAGCAGACTTTATAGCTTGGGTTGTGGTGGACCAATGACAGTTGTTATTCAATGCCTACATTACAATGGCCAGTGCTTTCATTCTTTTTTTATAAACATTCTTATTATTCTACAGTATTTGCGATATCCTCATAAGTAGAAAAATGTATCACAGGGCAACCATTATCACCTCACATCTACCGACGGATTACCGGAGCGATTTAAGTGTATTTTCCATGATTGAGATAATACTGTTTTTATTTTAACCCAGTAATCAACTAGATTCGGGTGACGTTTGCTTACCCTATGTGAAAATACAACTGACCAGCTTGACATTGGTTTCAATCCAAAACCCATTACTGCCTAAAGACCCGTAACAATTTTACGAAATATGCTTACCCACCAACAATCCATTTAAATGCTTTAATTTAAGATAACAACCTTTATGTGCCTGTTGGATTAAATAACATTTTCATAAGTAATTAAATTAATTGGTTTAAATTCTTCCACAGGGATCTGTAAAGAAAAAAACATCAAAATCATCTGGTATGGCAACACATGTTGAAGTTTTTTTTATATTATTTAACTGAATACCGGCCATTGTTGTTGTAACGATGACACAGAAGTTGTTAAATACTTTGAAGGGGAAGTGCAGTTTTCACTTCGATTGAGACAGGATAATAATGGGTCGGTGAGCGAGGATAGTAATGAAGAGGATGAGAGTCATTCTGATCCTGATGAGGAGGAGGAA
>CH002357.1:394436-412058 GCA_000149265.1 Ciona savignyi
TCACATATAAGTAATTAACTTTAGATAAAAGTAAAAACTCCTGTGTATTTTAAAAGATGGGTGTTACTGTCTGTAAAATTTGCTTTTGGAATGAAACTAAAATATAATCTGGTACTTACCACACTTCTTTAATCTTTCACTGAAACTAGTAGCAGTAAACTGCTGGCGTAATGCAATGCCAGAAGTGATGCCAAAATTTGTCATATTCTGAAAGTTATCATTCTAGTTTACTTATTTATACAGAAATTGGTTGTACTAAAATAATGTTGTAAAATGCTATTATTTAATTAAGTTTATTTATCTATCTAGGTGACAAGCACCCTGTATCCAATAATTTAATTGTATAAAAATAATTGCATTGATGCCTTGATCCAATGGTTTCTGATAAACCATACAAAAGTCATTAAGTATTAAACACAAGTTGCTGGTAATCTTTTCTCTAGCTGCATTAAGACAACAGTCTCTGTTTTAATCCTTGGAATAAACAATAAAAACCTGTATGGTACGGTACAGGCAATTCACATTGCTTTCTTTCTATCCTATACATTTATTTTAAAGATGTGTGCAATTCTCATTTTAAACGATGATGGTTATTCAAATTAATCTGTTCCTTAAGTAGTATGTTGGACAATACTAAACTTTACCTTCATTGTATCAAACACATCACTCCATAAAATCCAGACCCAGTTTGGTTCATTTAACCCACAACTGCTAGCTTGTTGGAGCACAGAATTAACCAGTCTTTCACTGGTTAAAAGAAGTATGAAGCGTTGTCCAGACTTTGCTATTGTTTGGATTTGGTCTTTTAGGTTGGCCATGCCAACATTCATTTCATCAAATTCCATAAAAAACGTAACCTTCATTTTTGAAAATTGTAATTTAATCACATCTTAATAATAATAATAGTATTGTACATAAAAGAAGGTAAAATAGTCATATTAAATTATGTATTAAGTTATAACACTTTAAGTAACTGTGTGTAGATTGAAAAACTGGCATGAATTTAGTTAAATTTGGATAAGAAAACTAGTTGGGCACTTAAAACCACTTAATTAAAGTACTATATATGAAGAAAAACTTACTTCTATATTTACACTTTTGGCAAGGAAATAAAATTTTCTGGACACTGCTTGATAAAAACTGTCTTTTTGTATAAGTAATCCGATGCTTGTCCATTGCATTTTCAACATAACTTCTAATATGCCATTTATCTAGGATTAGAAATAAAAAAAATGTATAATTATATATGCAGGAAATACCATATGTACAAGTACGACTGCATTAAACAATCTTAACTCAACACGATACAAACTAAGTGACCGTGATGTGATCTTGGATTCAAGGAATGAAGACAAGATATATTTGTTTTTTGACCAAGAAAAATAATCTAGTTTATATAAGAGTGGAAATAAGCCAGGATAGAGAAACTTCTAGAGACCATTAAATAGGAGGATGTTATTTTGCAGTCTTACAGGGAGTCATGCAAGTTGCATGAAAATAAATGTACACAGCATATCTCACCTGGTCGGTAAAATCATTGCCAGCCATTCTAACCAACATTGGATATGCTGAACTTTCATATTCAAATGATGAACTGTATGATTTTGGTATTATGTGTGGTATATTTAAAGCTGCGATATGAGGCTGAAGTACAATTATATCTCTTCTTGCCATTGGTCCAATTACAGCTACAAAACCACCATTCTCTTGAAGCGATAATCCAGTTTTAAATGCACTCACTCCAGTGAGGTCTCTTTCAATGTGTGCGGTGTTAGCATGTAATTCAATACTCTTGTTTAACAAAATGACATCATTGATAAATTGTACCGTGCAATGGACCGAATTTTCAAAGGCAATGTCACGGGGAGACGAGTAAATAATTGCAATGCTGGTTGCATTGACGTCTGAACACTCTGTAACATGCAGCGAACACACCAATATTGCCATCAAAATACAAAAGCATCGATTATCAGAATAGTCATAAATTAAAGCTTTATCTTGCATTGTTGTGTGAAAGAATACTGTAGCAGTTGTATTGTTCTATAAAAATAAATTATTAGGTTATGTGATAGTACAAATTTACAGCCTTTTAAGTACTTATTTTTAGTGAAGGTAAGAAAAATGATTTTAATTACCTACAACAAACTAAAAATACAATGATAATCAAACCTTCTAACGATAATGTAAAAATAGGCGAAAATCGTACTAAAATAGAATTAAAAAGTGTTAGATTGTAAACTTTGCAATCTCTTATTAAATAATTTGCAGTTAAATGCACACCTATATCATTTGTAAATCAACTTTCAATGTTCTTCAGGTAGGTTTTTGAAACAGACCTCACCCACTACAACAAACCAAACATAGTATACACTTAATGAATGTTGATATATTGGTTGAAATAAGCACTTCTCTCAGTTTATCCAGGACTCAAATATACCTGACATATATTTACCCGATTTTAATTTATATATATATGTATGGCAATTGCAATGGAATTCAAATTTTTCCAATTATTTTCATTTTTTAATTGGAATTAAATAGTAAGTGCTACGACCATTAGTTCAACATTCTGTAGTATTACTGATTTAATTTATAATATTAAGTGCTGTTATGCTTGTTATCTAATAGTCTCTCTAAAGCGGGAGACTCCCTACACGAAATAATAGATTTGAATGTTATATATAAATTACAAGTGTTACACATGATTGTTGGATGAATTCTGTAATATAAACACTGAAGGGTAATTCGCTGTTTACTATTCTGGTGATCGCGAGGTAACCTCACACTTGCCTGTCTGATAATGTCTGTTGTGTGTTCCCAGTTATGGAAATAATGAGAATCCTATCCTGTCCTGATTGGAATGGTGCATTACAAGACTTTATTTGGTTAAGATTTAGTAAAGTAACCTAATATAGTCTGGGTATGCTTAAACGTTAAGCATCGTTGTATCGTTAACCATCGTTGTAAGGGAGTAGGGGACGTTGTATTAGGCAGGATACGTATCAGCCGAGTTTGGTGGGTTAGTGTGTCGCCTTTCAGCCAAAGGGTTCGAAAATGGTCGCTAGCTCGTTGGTTGTGTCCTCCGACAAGTCACTTAGTGACGTTGCCTAAACCCAGTCGATTGGGAAGTTTTATCAAGAAACGTATCGATCATACACAACGCACTGCAATAGCCTCGATAACCGGACAGTGGGCGCAAGGTGGTCTCACGATTGGCCTTGTGTTAACTTACTTGGTTCTCATTCACTGGGATAAACATATAAACATCTTATCCGATAACGGCCCCTTTTTTAAAAGACACAAAATATCGAGGTAATCTGTATATATATATATAATATACAGATTGTGACTGTAATATACTGCAATACGCATGCAGCATGGTACAGTCAAAGTGCGTTTTACAAATTGTAATGGTCAACACTCTCAAGTTTATTGTATAATAATTACAACAAACAGTATGTTAAAGCATAATATATATGGTATAACATTTGTAAAGCATTACGGTTCTCTTCACTTAATGTCCCGTGCAATATCTATTTGGCCACTGTGATACCATTACGTAACAATAGCCAAAAACAAAATGGACACAGTGTCAATGCAATTCGTCAACCGGATGAATCAAATTCGAAAAATATCACCACTTAGCTGATTATTTTTAAATCAGTTTTATACTGTTTATGTTACATATGAAGTTTATTCATTCTGATGCACTAAAATTAACGCGTCTTGTTTTATACAATTCAAAATTAAACTACGATATGGTCGAGGCACATTGCGAAAAAAATATAAGGGGTAATGATAAATTACAACAAGATACTAACGACTTTGAAAGTTATTGTACTTTTTATTTTAATCGGTATCTTACTATACTTACCAACTGGACCTTCTATAAAATGAAGAAGGTAGAGCATTGAATAGAAGAACTCATTGCCAAGACACAGCGTAGTCAGAAAAGACTAAAAATTAAATGTCAGATGTTGTTATTAACATTATAATATTATTTCGGTGTGTATATGCTTTGCTTACCTCTGATGTATAATACAATCGCAATATAGGATTTGTTTCTTTCGCCATTGCTTTGTGACCTAAACCACTTGTAGTAGAAGCATGCATGAATATCCAATGGGCACCGATGTCAATCACCATGCTTTGGTAGAAAAACATTTTTAATACTAATTTACAATTGATGTGTGGCAGGCAATACAGTGAACAAAAAAAATCAAATAAAAAATAACAAGTAAAATTTAATTACATTGTACAATTTTTTTATGATCTAAAATTCCGCCGTAGCTTATAGTCTCTTAGCAAATGTTGTTTTTCAGCAGTGTTATTAAAAAGAGGTCCATCTGTGTCGCGTCGGCTATTTGAGACGGAAGCCAGTCTCCAGGAAATAATTAGATACATATGGAAATATAGCATTACATAAACACACGAATAATGCATTTCGCTCCATGAAATTTAAAAGATAATGATTCTAAATTGCAGCTTTAATGCACCACAAGCTTGTGTATGTTTCTTTTTAAAAAAAAGTAGCCAATAGACGAATATAAAATATTTACCTCATCTGAAATAAAAACACATAGTCCGGATAAAAGACGCAAAGCATCATCTGCATCATTACCGAGGTGATTCTGTCAGTTGTAAGATCTAAAATTGCCCCAAACTTGGATTCCTGAATATGAACAATCGGTTTGATTTTAATATAACTTTTTTTTTATCCAGGTTATATTTCCTTATAAAATTCCCTAGCTCATAATATATAGGCATATATATATATATTATTTTGACAAACGAAAATCATACATTTCAAGGAACCAATTATGACACATGTTTGATCGAACACAGCTTTAAATACCTGTTTTTTGAAAATATAAAGCTAGGCTTTTCCGTGCCTATTATGATCTGTGTAATTACTATATCTGGGAAATTGTAACGATGTTCTCAATAGACATAAATAGAGACCACTAAATTAAGTGTTGGAGTTAGGGGTCCAGCAGGGTAGGGCAAGTATAAATTGATGATACTCTCAATCTTTATCCAAATAATTCCCATTTCACTTACCTGATTAAAAGCTCTTGCTGCCCGACCGTCAAATTCGTCCAACACAAAGGTAGTTGCATAACAAAATGATGCTTTAACATAGTCATTAGGCATGTAATATGCAGAGGCGATCCCAAAGACAATACGAGCATACCCTGTTATTAAGATATAATTATTAGAAAGATATATTAATCATATTAAAACAACTAGATACCAAATCATTCTTTTTATCTACGTACAGTTTAAAATTAAGAAATTAAAAGTTTATTTCAATTTAAGAAAATGTCCTAGACGATTTCCGACGGATAAGACATGTCAAGGCATTTGACAAAAAAAAGAAAAACAAAAACAATAATAAAACAAAGCCACATACCGATTAAATTCGGAATGAAAAGCAAAACATCCCGTCCAGTTACCATTTCTATGCACAATTTTGTAAGTATTTTTTACAACAAGATATGTTGATTATGTTGCGTCTCTTGCGCTAAGAATGTGTAGTCACAAAACCCTGTTTTTACTGCCAATCGTGAGACCTAATTGACTGAGTCTGCGATAGACAATACGCCATTACAATAGGGTGCATTATTAATTTTTTTAACATCAATATGAAAAAAAACTAAAAACTACGACAAACAATACGTTTTCTAATCGTCAGCGAAACACAGTACTTAATACGACTGGAAGGCCCGCAGGGAGAACTTAAATTAAAAACTGACACAAACAAAAAACGATTCACAGTTCAAAACAACAACACTAAAACTAAAAATAATACATTAATCAATCCATTACGGATATGTAAGTATAATTGTTAATTTTTATTCTAGTAGAATATAGGGGTTAAAATTTATTATCAACAAATGATACAAATCAACTTTGCTTACACGACTAATTACTGACTAAAGGCACTGTAAATTTTTGAAACAACATGTACACTTCTAACTGAATAAAAGAAGCCCTTGTTATTAAATGCGATCTGTGGTCTTTAGTCGGCCGTTAAACGGAAGTATTTCAGTTTGTGACAACGTGCGCCAGCTGGTCTATTCATTTTAAGCAGCCTCATGTATGAACCCATCCCCCTTTCTGTGAAGATAAAATACCATCTTGTATGCACAGTAAGTTACAACGTTTGACGATATGGTGAAGGGATAAACGATTGATTGATAGCGAGTGGATCCAATAAACAGCATCCAATCCGACTCCAAAATCGAGTCCACGCAGGTTTGAACGTTAGTTCGTTTATTGTCAAAACGTATTTAATAAAACATGCGAATAATTCAATGCACTTTGCAAACGCTTTGCTGAGAATAACGTCGAAATTACGGCACAATGCGAATAATAGATAGTTTGTTTCCTTAATTCTTGCGGCTTGCCAACCAGTTCCTCTTCAAACCGGAAAATGCGGCTTTTGTCTGTTTTGTTTTTCTGTGACTTTTATTGCGCCAACAAGCCCAGTAGAACGGAAACTTTGTGCCGGCACCAGTCAAAACCTGTTGCTGGCTTCTTTCTAGGGACTTACTCCCTTCTGCCATAAAATCGAATCCAGTTCAAGTTCTGGACAGCGCCCTTGAGGTAATTGCGCATGACCAAGCCTTGAGGCTTACGAATACGTCATAATCAGCTAACCAAACGCCATTCTCAATTTACCTTATAGCTTGTGGCGTTCAGGGATAATTTGCGATGTTTCAGAATGATGTCACATTATTGCGGATTTTTGAAGGGTTGCGATAATGAAACTTGTCAAACCCCGCATAAGTGACTGGCTCAAAAAATGTAATGATAAAAGCACATTAAGTTGTTTTGATTAGTTGTGTGATTTGGTCAACTTAAATAAAAAAAAATTGTCTTGTGGTCATGCCGTTCAAAATAAGACAAACAAAAAAGTATTTTAATAAAACGTATATTTCTGATTTTCGCACAGCATTGGTTCGGTTAAAATAAAACATTTCTTTAGCTCTTTCTTCGCTGCTTCGTCAGATTTAGCTGCAAAATACCTTGCTCAGTCGCATCATTTACCGAAAAAATTACTTACTTCTTACAACAACGCACAACGAATCTGTTACGATGCAATAATTCCACATTCCACAAATATATTAATCATGACAAGTCATGACAAACAAAGTGCCTTCTCAAAGACATAACCCACTACACATTAGACTTCAAATTAACTTTTCGCCTCCATGCAGACAGTTCCTGTTTTTAATCTC
This sequence comes from Ciona savignyi, assembly GCA_000149265.1. Taxonomy (NCBI): domain Eukaryota; kingdom Metazoa; phylum Chordata; class Ascidiacea; order Phlebobranchia; family Cionidae; genus Ciona; species Ciona savignyi. The sequence continues at coordinate 401,681 of CH002357.1, forward strand.
CTGCTAAGATAAACCACCGCGACATAAACGATTGCTATAAATCTATTTTCTTGTCTGTGGAGTATTACCTAAAGTAAACTGGGTTATTTAATTGTTTTTTTTTATGTTAGACATTTTTAAATTTTAACAAAATTCGAAGTTATTATTTCTTTCCAGTCTAGAGATACCGCCAATAAAGCCAAAAACGCTAAAAAGGATCTTATATTTTACATTTTTCCGGTAACGGTTATTCTCCTTGGGTTTATTGTAAAATTAAAGATCGTTGTAAACTTTTGACATGCCAATTAGGACTACTGACATTTTCAACTGGATTAAATACCTGATTTGCCCCAATAACCTTGACAAGGCCGTCAACAGCGTGAGGCAGAAAAAAAGAATAAAATTAAAATGTATTTACTTCGGAATGAAAGAAAACTAATAAATTGTTGGGTGTGTAGGATATCTCGACTTTTATTTATTTATTTATTTGCTTACGTGTTTTCTTAATACATTTATGTTAAAACAGTATAAATTGCGTCATAAACGAAATACGTAATAATAGAAGTTTCTGTTGCAATCGTCCATGGCATAACTTTTCGCATCTTATCACTCCGTATCAACCCTAAGTCCCTGACCCCCAATTATAACAAGAGGACGTAAACTGTGTGTTTATTCAACGATACGTATCATTTTAAAACTAGCAACCCGTTGCTCCACCAGCAAACTGTTCCAAGCCACCGTCACCGTACTCCTCGACCATGGATAACCAATCAAAAGAAGCTATACTTTCCGCCTACCGTAACCTAGCAACAAAATACGTCCTTTCTGAAAGCTTTATGATGAAGCCCGCTGGTGCATCTGTTTCTATCAAATTTTTGAACGAACTTGAAGCCGACTACCAAACACTGATGACACTATGTACTCATTTCTCGCATTTTCTCCAAATGATGATATTTTGCCCGAAGTCAACAGTTAAACAAGCTAAGCGGCCAGGCACACCATTACAACCTGAGCTAACCACATCACTCAGCGACTAACAAGAAGTAGTTAGTGTTGTAAGCACTACAAGCGCGATGCGCAGCTTTAAACTTAAGGACAGCAAGATTGAACTTAAGCTGGTTAGGCTTACGCGACAACAAGACTGTGAAAAAAAGAAAGAAAACTGCCTGCTGAAACAGAGGAACGTAAAAAAACTGCTTTCCAAAAAAGAGAGAAAATTACAAGCGAAACTTGCCGAACGTGAACCCCAGCGAAAACTAAAATTGGCTGACCGATATGCTGGCTCTACGACACCGCTGTTAGAGCGTTTACCTATCATCTTGACGGTTTATGTGACAGAGTGGTGAATCTCGTGGGATACGATTCGGTAATAACTGTGTACAGACTACATCCACTGAACAATCACGCAACGATATAACAGCGACCGCAGCACAACCACCACAACGTTCCACCCTGTACGTCCTGCCCGTGGTGCGCATAAAGGACAGCGTCCTGTCACATCTTCCCTTCACCAAACGTATTTTGCCACCGTTTTCGTTCGATATCCGGGTTCCACCGTTTTCGTCCGATAAACGACGAAAGAGAAGACGCGACGACACAGCATCATAATCGACCGTCCCGATATGTTGATCGCTTCACAATGGGTAATCGCAAACGATGCACACAACTATCACCGACTCGTATCTGACGCGATTCACCACTCCGTAAACAGCCATAAACTTGATGGAGATCCGATGGATTACTGGTCCTTCGTCAACCATTACCAGCTACACATTGCCGACAAAGTAGACTCATATGACCGTAAAATTAATATACCTACTCCAACATTGCACAAAGCACGTCTATGATAAAATCAAACACCACTCCTTAGGTAATTACCCAAGTGATGGCTACGAAAGAGCCATGCAAAATTTGGTCAATCCCATATAATAGCACGACGGTGCGAGAGCTTGTTGTAGCAAGAATTTCCGAGAGTGCACACGGATGACCCCTAAGCGCTGGAGAAATTGGCCGTTCCGCTCCGAAACTGGAGAAAACAAGCGGAAAATCGACGGTAGACTGTGTTGTTCATCTCGACACCCGCCTTCTACGTCACCGATCTACAAACTGAACGCGATTCTTAAAGATGGCATTATACTCGTTAGACGTTTTTTGGGCAAAAGGATATACCAGAGAGTGTCACACTTGTTGAGTATATTTTTCCGTTTGCAGAAACGATCGGGTTACACGGCATTTCATCATCCTTGGTTAAATCTTATATAAAGTGATGACGTTTGTTTTACAAGCAGAAACTATTGGGTATCCGAGTTACCAATCCAAACTTTGTTTCTTTACTAAGCAAATCGAACATCTGTTCGCCGGCGCGAATACTTAAATCAATGGTCGTGGTCTATTCCTTTAATTTAATGAATTGTTTTATAATATTAAAAATAAAACTCCACAAAAATGATAATTTCTTACAACTTAAAACAATAATTTTCCGTTTATTACAAAATAATCAGGTTTATCAATCACGGGGGCTGAAACAACGCCAGTCGTTATCACTCCAGTAACCATCAGCTTACTTTATGCCCAGTGTGTGGGTGTTTAAGCTATTGCAATGTGTTTATAGATTTTTAACGATTCCAACTTAGTACATTGGATTAATAAGAAAACAACAACTAAATGCCTTTATTGACACCACTCACAAAATGAGTCAGTGTCAAGATGTAATTCCGGCAACCTTAAAGTTCTTTTTACTATACTAAAACAACATTTTAAAGTATACAACAATAATTTAAAATCCATACATCAGCATAGGAACATACAAGAGAAGCAAAATACAGGAGAAGTTTTAAAACAGAAATTTACATAACATAACATCGAAACAAACTGCATAACAATTTGACCTGTATGACAAATAGGTAGCATCATCTCAGTATGATTATGTATCACAGTAAACCACAACATCGGCAAATTACAGCATAGAAATATTTAATTAATATTGTAAAGCTAGTGCTCAGTTTGATTTATTTCTCTCCTCTGCATCTATTGCACACAGTCGAATAGAAGCATCAATTAAGTGTATAAGGCTGATAAAGGTTTTTGCAGCCATGATTGGGAAAGAAACGAACAGAAAAACCCGAAGTATACTCACACCGAACACTGTAGGAAAAGTAAAAGTTAGTGTTTTTAGCATTTTAAATTACAGTAAGTTTTGTTTTTGAAGAATACCCTAGAAGGAAACTTGTTTTTGATCAAACACACATTAACATGTTCTTTCTCTATTACTTACCAATTGGTCCTTCAATAAAGTAAAGAAGGTAGAGCATGGAATAAAAAACTTCATTGCCAGCACACATGAAGAAGAGAACGGGCTAAAATAAAATTTACATTGTGTGTTATTAAACATTGTTATTTAAAAATTTTGACATTAGAATCTTACCCTTGATGTGTAATACAGTTTCATGATAGGATTGCTGTCTAATCCCATTGATTTATGACTTGAACCCTTCATAATGGAAACATGCAGATGCATCCAGTGTGATACGATATCAATCACCAAGCTGAGTACAATTTCAAATTAAAATGCACAAATAACAGAACTTACTACATTAGCTACAAATCCAACTAGGATTTAAATGTCAGTGCTTTCTAGTTATCACTTCATCTACCATACAAAGTTTCAACAGAGTCTGCACGTTTTATTGCAAGAAGTTACCAGTTAATATAAAATATATTACCTCATTTGCAAAAGAAACACGTATTTCGGATAAAAATAGCTGAGTGTCATCACTAAAGTGGCCGTACTTGCTCTGTCAGTTAATTGGTCTAACATTGCTCCAAATTTGGTTCCCTGAAACAAACACTTTTATTATTTAAATGCAGTACTTTAAAGCTAATTATAATACTGGTATGTTGCTGGTAGACAACTGAGTTGGTCACAAAAAATATTACAGATTTTAGGTAAAAGTTTGCTGGCTAGTCTTAATGTCTGCCGTAGCACACATTACTGAAAAAAATATAATGTAAGATTTTGTAAAATGCCCAACACCAATTGTTTAATGCTCTGAGCAAAAACTACCTCGACTACAATGTATTTAACACATTGCAATAGTTTTGGCATCTGGACTATGGGTGCGAGATATTCAATGTTACTGTCTAACCTTTTAATGTTTTAATCCATGGATTTTTTACTAGAACTAGTAATAACTTTATTAAGCGACAATCGTATGTAGAAAACTTACAGTGTAAGGTTTTCAATCTTTAAAATATATTAATGACAAATTCAGAAAAAAAACAAATTCAGATGTTTTATCCAAATAAATGAGACACACTTAGTGCATCACACAGGTGTTATTGTGCATAAGTTTGTTTAATGGTTAACTGCCACACCGGTTAGCCATTAACCATTAAAAAACAGTTAACAGATTAGGATATACACCAAATAAAAAGCTATCGGTTAATTTTTAAAAAATAACCCAGTTAGTGCAAGCAAAGTTAACTAAATGCCTTATCAAAGACATAACAGACTAAATTTATAGCTTGATATTTTAATATTGTTTTGATTTTCATGTTCTCTTCGACTGAATTATGCAGTCAGACAAAAGGTGATGGATAAAAACATGTCCTCTTTATATACCATAGGCGATCATATGGATAGTGTCTCTTGCGTTTCCCCATTCACTGGAATTAAACATAAACCTTCTATCTTCTTTTCTTTAGTTATGTATATTATGTAAAGTTTAGTTATGTATATCCATATAGGATCAGCTATGGACATTTCCATTGCAACATTTACCTGATTAAAAGCTCTGGCAGCATGACCATCTATTGCATCTAACGCAACACTAATTGCATAACAAAATGATGCTTTGACATAGTCAAATGGCATGTAATACGCAGAGAAGATTGCCAACACAATGCGAACATAACCTAAAAATAAATTTGTTTAAAGATTGCAGTACGTATTAAAACAAACTAGTAACAACTGACAAGGTAACAATGCTCACCAATTAAGTTCGGGATAAAAAGTAAAATATCTCTTGTTGTAGTTGCCATTTTGATGTTTAAACTTTTATAAAAACTTGTATGTAATATAATTTTTAATACCTATTGCTGTCACACTGTCACAGTACTGAAGGTAGGTAATAAAAGGAAATACGTCGGCCTCACTTGCAAACTGATGCAGCTGGCCTAAATGCAAACTCACGTAATTGCAGTGTGGCGTCACCTAACGTCAATAGTTTGTTGTTTCAAAATAAACACTTCAGCAGAGACACACACATTACACATTGTCGTACGATGTAGGGTAGGTAAAAAAGTTGAACAACAGAACAAGTTTATTAATGACAAATATCTAATCTTATTACCAATACGGAAAATGTTATAAATAATGTCCCGCCGATTCGGAGAAATATAAACAAGAGACTCTTGTTTATATATCTCCGGTCGAATAGCTTGTAGATTAGTGCGTCCCGTTTTAGGTGTCTCAATAAATAAAAAACATTGCAATGACAATGGGCTCTAAAACAATCAGATAAGTGTGTGATAACGCCCCTTGCGTTTTGCCAGTAAGGGGAACATACAAATATATCAATTCTTACCATTTCTATTGTTGTTATGCTCTGCTGATATTACCATGGAAACAAACAACTAAAGGATGCTTTAAAGTAAACTTGTTGGTGAAATCTCTGTTTTAATCGTTTTCTTGTTTGTTAAATTAGTGTTGTTTGTTATTTAGTTTATTTGAATTTTTCTTGTATTGTACGTCGTTAAATCATGGTCAGTCAAATGTGTTACCAGAAACCTGCACAATAAATTACACGCTTAAGTTAAGTTAACCGCTTCAGTTTTTCCCAGAACAAATCATAGATTAGTCAGCGTTCCCATAAACTACATATATTATGGAAGAATCTAAAGAGAACGTGAAATGTACAATAAAACCGCAGAATACAGCGGATAATTATAAAACAGACCCCGACTTGCCAGGAAGATTTCAACATCCCGATTGGATTAAAGGATACAGGTAGCCTATATACTAAGTTTAAGTAAAAATATAGGGTCGCACTAGACAGGCTCTATGCCATAAACCCTGTTTGATAGCGGAAGTTGACACTTTTTCAAAGATGTAGCACTCGGTAAGGTAACTGATTGTTGAACACTACCACTAACATGCCTGCGCTTTTTGGTGGTTGAAAGCTAACGTGTCGAACACTATTAGCTAGGTGTTAGTCTAGCGGATTAATGTGTTTTATTAAATTGAAGAAACGTGTGTATCATATACTTGAATAGCTCCGGTACCCGACGGTGGGTGCAAGATAATCTGACCATTGCCCGTGTGTTAACCGCTTTTGTTTTCCATTCACGTGGATAAACATGAATATCCTATCATATTCTATCCTATCCTAACTTATTGTAACTTGAATGTAAAGACAAGTTTGACGACAAGAGTGTTAATTTTTTAATAATTTATGTAACAATAAAAATAACTTTAAACAGCACAAACGACCCACATCCAATATACCGCACGTCCAACATGGTGTATGGTTCTCGAGCACCGAGTGTTCATGATGTGCCGACATCTTTCAAGCCTCGGACGCAGAAGTTTTCAACACACCTGGGACTTTGTGGGATGTACAAGAATAATTCTCTGAACACTTACATGGAGAAGAGCACGGTAACGGGCCCCGACAACGCTGGATTGACCAAGATGAACCCACTAAATTTCCACAAAAGTTTCTCGGCCAACCCGAATGTTTAATTCGAGAGAAAACAATCCAATGGGGATACTGCGCTTTAATTTGTATTGGTGGCAGGAACTGTAGCCTTAAAAAATTTCGAATCAGAAACGCTCAGTTCTTGACTGGATACTGCAATCGAAGCTGGTCAAATTTATTCGTTTTTTTGTATTAAAGTATTATGGTGTTAATAAAACGATCGTATAATTTGCTATTTTTAATACAGTACGTTATAAACGGGAGATTCCATTCAAAAGTAGTTTGGTTGTTAGATTATTACCTTTGTCTTCGTTTTCGTTAAAAAGATACGTTATTGTTGCAATGATAGAAAAAACATAAAAGAAGAGCAAAACGACAGTCGTTATAACACGACTCTAAAATGCTTTGAAACAAGTATATAAGTACATGGTAAAGGTCTATGCTTCATCTTATACGCTGTTATAAAATCTAAACCAAAATATAATCTTTTTTTAGAATAGGATAGGATATTCATCTTTATCCCCGTGAATGGGAAAACCAAGGGGGGTAACACACGGGCAATCGTCAGATCACCTCGCGCCTATCGTCGGGTTACCGGAGCTATTGCAGTGTGTTGTATATGATAGACGAGTTCCTTCAATTTGGTAGAACCTATTAATCCTCTGGATTCAGGCAATGTCCGTAAAGTGCCTTGCCCAAGGACACAACCGATTAGCTAGCCAGTTTCGTACCTGCAACCTTTCGAAGGAAAGGCGACGCACTTAACTGTTAGACCAACGGGCCGGACAACGAACACAACATTATCATACGCTGAAAACTTATAATAATAAAAGAATGTTAAAATTAATGTCTTTAGAAACAAAAGCAACCACTATTTTATACAGTATATTGCTGTGTAAATTATTGCTATTTTTATAGCCCTATGTGTTAAATTATGTGCACAAAATATCGGGAATTTTGTCTAGCTCGATGTTTTCCATCAATGTTAGGGGCTTACTATAAAGAATATTTGTTTCGTTGTAAAACTTTTTATTTTCGTTTGCTCAATTAATAAAACTTAAAATTTTAAACTGGACCCACATTCATCTACAGTTTACGGCCAAATGTCTCGATTTAGTAGCTATCTTAGCCTATATAGCATATTAAATTGCTTTTGACGTCCTTTTTGTTACAGCTGCCGAAACGTAACCGATGGTTTTAAATATGACCCTTTTGGTCACGTTAATGACAATCGTTTCCGTTGCGTAATTGCACCCAAACCAAAGGCTATTATTGCAATAAGGGTTATAAAAGCAAGCAATGGCAATAAATACCAGTAATTACGGTTTTGCATTTATAAACGGGATCTAATTTGTAGCGCCCGCATATATATACACAAAGTCTAGGTTTGCAGCGTATAAGGATCGTATCACATTAGTACAAGGTTTGTATAGGTTTAGCTGAACTATAAAATGTGTCATTAAGAACGCCCGGGGCAATATACCAGCATCTATACAGCAACAAATTTAATATTCCAGACTACTGCAGTCATTTAATATGTCAAATGACATAAACTAGAATACTGTCCAAATCGTATAGGCAGACAAGGTACAAGGATAAATATGTATAGGTAGAGGAAAATATGCCAGTGTGGAGCTGTGTTCCGCTTAGAAAATGTAACAGAGTTTTACTTATTTTTGTCGCCTTCGGAATGATGTGGTGGCAGTATGAATCGATTCGACGTTGGTCTAAAGCTGAACAAATCGAACGTTTTTTAAACGATTTCACGGAAAAGGTAAACGTGTGGTTTGGTTGGTAGGTTTACGTAAATTATCTGAACGACGAGCAGACTATAATTTAATTCAGTTTGCTAGAATTGTGCAATTGAATGATTTAAGGTAGTTTTTGCCTAATTGGTTGCTTTTTTTCTAATGACGTGTTTTAACGACTGTTCGTTTTGCCGTCTTTTCCAGTTCCTGTGTCGTAATTATATTCGTTTGCCATTTTTTAAAACTGGGGCAAAAAATGAATAAACTAAACTAAAAACTAAACTAAAACTGGTTTTCTGGCTCATAACTGATTAGATATCGTCTAGTTGCGATTAACAAAAACCTTTTCGCAGACGCCCTAACATACTGTGCTAATCAAAATGATAACGCCTCCTACGTGTGCCCATTAACGGCAATAGACATGAGTATCGTATCTCGGATCCTTAATATCCATTTAAGCTAACATACGAGTATATTAGTAACAATATTATTGTTTGTAATGCATGTTTATATCACAGAACAGAAGGCTTGTGCAGGACGTTGGCATTTTTACTCGTCGATTAAACGATGCATCTCACAATTGGGGAGAAATGAAAGCAGGAATTAAAGAATTGCTCAATACACAAAGGGCAAAAGCCCTCATTGTTTGGGGAATAGGTGAAAGCAAAAACGAAACTGAGGTAGAATTAATATTATAGGTCTATTTTTAAAAGAATACTAATATAGTGATGGTTCCATTCAAACTTGAAGGGAACACATTTGATTTTACTTCATTTTTTATAATTTTTTTTATTTGTCACACTTGTGACAGGCATGTCCAGTCGCCAAGTCATTAGGTTAAAAACACAATGCTAAATAAAATAAACCATTTACCCCGAAATGCCTTTAATAATATAAAAAAAACATTTCATAATAATACACTTTTGTCACGCATATAAAACACCAAAATAATGGATAGAGAGTTTAATAACGAATAAATATGCAGGCATTCAATATCTATCCTAAACCATTTTTATCCTAAAAATGCATTTATAAATATATCAGGTTTGGATTGGTAACTCTGGAATTCGACCATATCGTGCTTCTTTACGAATAAACACTTGATAAACTAAATGAAAAGTGCAAACAATCATATTAAAGAAAATTACATTTTTTCATAAATTAAATTTTTGAATATGTGCAGAAGTGGATTGTGGGGATACTTCGGCATGTCTTTGGTGTAAAAATGCAGAATGATGATGTTGAAACATTCAGAAGGGTGTCAGGACCAAAGCACTTCTCAATACCCCGACCACTTTTAATGCAATTTTCTCGGGCAATAGTTAAGGTAGAAATCCACAATTATATATTGTTTTTATTGGTATAAGGATTTTCAACACTCCCGACATAGAACCAAGTTAAAGAAGCAATTTTATCTAAACCCGGACATCCCGTGTTTACCGATGACAAGGATTTAGAACAATATCAATCAACGGACAAAACATGTACAATGAGAATTAAGGTAATTTATCCAATGTAAAAAAGCCTGCAATTGCCAACATACACATGTTTTAAACATTTTAATCCAATTATTCATTATAGGAGGTTGGTGCATTAAGGGAAATAGCAAGTATGGAAACGCAGTTTGGAGCATGGATCATGCATTCGTCCTATGTCGACAATATAAATTATGATGCACTATTTAATACTTCAATAATACAGCGTGAGTGAGTAAAAACGTCACTATTTACGGCTTCTTAACATTCTAACAATCATTACGATTTTCATTTTAGATTAGACGCTCGGGTGTGGTTGGCCAAAAGAGATTTCGGAAACAAATACTTACAAGAGTATAAGAGGTATTTTAATTGACATTTTGTATCAACCGCATCTATAAATGAATTATTGTAGTTTAGCTAAATTCATATAACATTCGCTGTTTAAATTTGTTTGCTAAATGTTCATGATTATACT
>CH002357.1:412171-430001 GCA_000149265.1 Ciona savignyi
TTTTTAAGTTTTAACTTAGGTCCATACGACAAAGACTTCACTTGAATCGATTTTGTATAAAAAAGGCGTGACGTGGCTTGAGATTGTTAATAAATGAGTTGGGTTAATTCGAGTTAATCCATTTGAGCAAAATATCAATATTTATTGTAAGCCTCTATTTTGGACATTCTTCTGAGTGCATTAGTTCAAGAAGTTCAATAAACCTATTGTTTTATTATTTAAATTTCAAAGCTAATTTGCGTTAAACTGTTAAACACTTGGATAGTAGTTTACTCGACTTGAGTTTTAAATCACTCAAATTAACTTTCTTATATATGGTGTAACTTAACTTGGCTTGTGATTTTGACACATTGACATAATTGCAATAATGCTCAGGTTACACAAAGTAGTGGCCCATTATGCACGTGGCTCCACAAACTAATACCGTGAAGTAGCTGTGCAGCAAAATAATTTTTCTGTTGTCTTCACCAAAACACCACTTAAGTGTTAATAAAACATACAAATCAGTGCAGCGGTATGGCGTCCGCGTGGCGTTTTCTTACCAAAGAGAAAAAAATGTGTGAAAACCTACATCCTAGTTTATTTCATGGTTGTGGAGTATGATATCTTTCGGAATCCATCGATTTTAACGAGATCAAATCTGCTTAACGATTGACACTTTAAGACTGTTAAAATATGCAAATATACCCGATTTTAGATACGATCTGCACAAACGGTCAATGGTTCGATACCGGCAACTTCGCAATGCAAGGTTTGGTGAACCGGGGTCGAAGGAAGAAGGCTGTCAATATGAATCTGGACATCACTCCGATATAACTTTACAGGTTTTCACTGAAATTTGTGCATGGGATTTTTACCAAGGCGAATTCTCCATGACTGCATACATGTATAGTCTTATAATAGGTATATAGTATAAGCATAAGTTATATGCTATGTGCAGCAATTCACACTATGAGGGTTTTCTTTACATACACTGAATAAACTTATTCTATAACAACTGTATAAATTAAGTTTAAAGGTTCGTTAAAAAATCCAAAGGCGGACGAATTTGGTCTGTGGGCGACGTATTGCTCGAACAAAGATGGCGGCGGCAGTATGAAGCTTGCCCGAGTCGACACCGACTCGTTGAAGGTTATTAAAGAGTGGGACACAGGGTGGAGGAAAGATTTCTTTGAAGCAATGTTTGTGGCATGTGGTGTCGCATATGCGATTCGGAAGTATGTTATATTTAAAACTTTGCTGCGGATCCTACAGTTGATTGTTATTACCTTAAGAAAATTCTTTACTTTATTACTTGTTTTAAAAGGATTAAATGTTTTAACAATTTCTGTGATGGAGATTTGTACCGAACATTTCAATTAAATTTTTAATACCTTTAGGTTCGAAAGACCCCCATTTCTCCAGATCAAGTACGCGTACAACACCGTCTCCTCTCAGGCCGCTAAACCCCCAGAAGAGCCCGGGAGCGCAATACTCATCCACAAATCATACGGACGAATATCTCAGCTAACCTACGATCGCATCGGGAAGCAGCTACTTGTGTGGACAAGAAAGGGAAATCTACTCACAATACCTATTGTTTACGATTATTTATCATATGAAATTGACACATAAAAAATCACAAGGGATTGTGCATTATACTAAAAGCTTAGTTATTGCGTCGATTACGAATTTTGTTGCCAATGTCCTAAATCCAAAATGACCTACTTCATCACTATAGGATGTAGGATATGTTTTTTTACACAATCCACCACGGAATGGCACGCTATGGAAGGGCAAAGGCCATGTGTGGCACAAAAAGGGCAATTATGTTTTTGATCTCATCTTTTGATGTTTTTTTTTTGCTATTTTCTAGTTTTGCTATAGGTAGCAGCAGACGATATTGCGCTGCATGGTGGAATATGACGATTGTTTTGGTCAAATTACTAAGTATTATTAAAATGTTTAATAACACATAAATTGCCTTAAGATAATAAAACTTATTCCATAAAAAACAGAGTACGCACTTTCAGTAGTCTAAATAAGTTCTGTTTTGATTTTTAATTTTAGGTTACAGCCCCTGGTTGTTTATCTGATTTCTTGTAAACATGACCAAATGGCTATAGTTTGAGTTATTTTATAGGAACAAAAAGAACAGCCTGTAATAGAACTAGTCCAGACAAATCAGAGCACGCATAACTAAACACGTAAGCTCAGGCTTGTTAGAGATCACTTAAGTCGCCTTTCGTGTTGTAGATAAGAGCGGTCAAACACTGCTAATGAAGACGAATGATCTGTTCAGGCCGCCTAGGCTTAATAAGTAAATTTGTTGATCGTTTAAATTGTCTTGCGGTTTGCAAAAGTTTGCAAAACCGGAGTTTAATTGATCATAAAGTGCAATAGTCACAACAAATATGGGCTAAATATATGTTCGTCAATTTATCACTATAGTTTTGTTTTACCAGACTATAATGATTGCTTTTTTCAAAGACAAGAGCAGATGTTATACTGGCATTTCAGGTATCTTTAATCAATACTTCAATCCATTTTTGCAAATTACTGAGAACGCATCATCGCAGATATTTGTATTAAAGGTAACCAATTTCTCACCACGGTACAAATGTCAACTCAGGCTAGTTTTACACACAAACAACATTGTGTATCTCATATTTACCGCACATAATAAGGGAAAACATTTACGACCACACATATGTTAAGCTTCACGCCACCTGGTTAGGTGTAAGTATGACAGCATATCTTATTAGAATTAAGCCTAGAGCGGGCGCACTTAATTCGACGTAAAACTACTGAGCAATCAGCTAAGGAATTTTACATGTCGCCTCCGGTAAATATCCGAAAAAGAAGTGACAACTGCCTGACAGTGAGCACGCAACAACTTGAGACGGCATGCCATTAAACAAATAGTAACATGCAGGTTGTAGTCATAAAATATTCCTAAAAAGCACTCTGTTATAAAAGTTCTGCAGTTGAGTTTGTTTAAGTACAGATGATTATGATCGATATATCACGTAGCGAAAAATTAGGGGGGTGTAAAAGTGCTGGTTGTTAAGTTGCGTGGGTTCTGCTGTATCGCCACATCTGTTTAGTCTACAGCGGCATGTAAATGAGAAAAGGCTAGGACCAACTTCAGCAAGCACATTGCATTTTGTTAGCTAGCAACTGTTTTAAACATTCTGTATTACAAAATGAATGTTTAGAACGTAGGTTTAATAAGAACATTTAGTTGGTCATCTTGCACAGTTGTGCATTTCAAGTGCCAAGCGTTCAATTATGCTTAAATGGGATACATTTAAAACTCTATTAAGTCAGAAATTTAACAGAAATATAAACCGAGCTTAAATATTGACACACTGTGTAAAGAAATGGTCATGGTCGAATTAAAAGAGATAGGTTGATATAACTAAGATAAATTACAGTAACCAGACTTTAAACGCCGTGGACAAGGGTCAGACTAGTCTCTTCACGAGTCGCCGATCTCTAACGACCCGGTGTCTACTTACAATCGATAAGGTTGGTGTGGGTTAAATATAATCATTGCGTCACTTTGCTAAAGAGTGCGTCAGTGGTTCAACTTTATTTTCTTCGGTTTTCTTTGAATTTAACCCTAAAAGAATTCCGAAAGAGAAGTATTAAACCAGAAAGCGTCACGTCTTGTATGGAAGTTATTAAAGGAGCAAAATTATATCGCAACTGTATTGGTATTCGGTTGCAATGAAGCGGTGACAAGCGTATGTTAGAGAGCAAACTGTCGTTTAAATATGTCTTTTACTGGTTTGTCTTTTTTATATAATAGTTTGTTTTAATTAGAGTTAGATGATTTCTTGTTTGATATTGGATCTATAATTTGCAATCTAAATCATGCCGCTTAAACCAACAGCGGCGATAACGTAGTCATTTGCACGTGAGATAAATATCTTTAGTCGTCGCCAATATCTTGTCGAGTTTGACGCAGTATACCCTAATTTGGTATAGGTCTTGAACATCATACTTAGTATGCCTGAAATCGAGCACGATTTGATCTAACAAAATAAACATGAATGTCCAGCTTTTATATGCAACGCGATATTAGCCTCTTGTGTGATTGTCCTTTCAATTAAAACAACCATTATTCGTTTTGCTTGTTTTCGATATTGCTATCGGCTGCATCAGCAGATGCTGCACAATGACCTTGTTTGTGCCTAATGCGGTGCGGTAAGAGAGATCGTTTTAACCGCAGACACGTAAAGTGTGTTTGGGGTTGAAATCGATGCAGGAATATATACCTGTTGATGAAGTTACATTCTTAGGCAATTCATCTGAGGAATGCGATAAAAAGATAGCAGAAGAGACGTGACACAGCGAGTTTGAAATTGATTTGCACAAGTATCCTACTAAGCTTATCTACTTGGGTAAAGTGATAATTACGCGAGTATGCCGCTTTTCTTCACAGAGTGCTGGTGTACACTGCTACCACGCCTTCTGAACACGGTGTTCGCTACGTAACAATTATCTATCTTCTTATTTTTTGGCGCCGCGGTCACGGTTTCACGGCCAGTTTCCGTATAGAACGACGGACTGGGACACGACGCTAATGTCGTCTAGCAGAGGAGAGAAAGCCAAGTTTAATGTAGAGACGGTCGATTTCGCAGCGAAGACGTTTAAAAAGTTTGTAGAACATTCGAGATAGCAGGGTATGCATTAAAATCTACACCGCGGTTTATTTTGTGCAATGGTAGCAGTAGTATGAGTATATTTTGTACTTGACGAAATGTGTATTATTTTACCACTATTTTAGTAAGAAACTTGTTTTTAAATATTAAGCAGCATTTTTACATACGGTAGGAATCTGCAACTATGTCTTAAGAGGTAAACCCGACGTGCATTTACGGATGGCTCATTTGTCTGGCACCATACTTTGTTTTTGTTTCTTGTTAATTGGACTCCTTAGCGGTCTGATATTTGCCAACAAAAACGCAAAGGGACATACTTTGCAATTCCAATTAATAGCAATGTCGGAAGTCGAGAAAGGTAACACGAACCAGCCAATAATAGGCGACGCTTATGCAAAGGGGATTCTCCACGACCGTCAACTGGATATTACTGCGCGTCCCAAGCATTCAACGAAACATGTTGCATTTTCTGAAGCAAACTCGTTACAAACACGAAGGCGTAACTCTTGGCTAAGACGATTGCGTTGTCATTTTGGCGACTGTGATAGAAGCAGACGTGCTCCAACAACAAATATCGTTGGCTTCCGAAGAGATTCAAATTTTGTTGCAAAACCGGCATGGAAAACCTGGGTGTCCTGGCAGTCTTGGTCAAGCTGGGAAGAAGTAGAGGAGATAATCACTACCCCTGCAACGGTAAGATGTAGCTTGAGTGGTATATTTTGAACTGTGAACACAAGTTGTGTAAAAATAACTGTGATAAATTAAACACTTGGATTCTCCTATCGCACGATAATGGTGTATAAGGCAATTATTCAAGTTAATATCCCTACCGCTAAGAATTCAAATAACAAATACACATATAAATCAAGTTTATCACTGGAAAAGTCTTTTTTAAAAAATAAACACAAAAATGAACATGAAAAATTGACGAAATATGTTTTAGTATAGTGGATTGGATTGGATTAATTAACTAACCCCTAGTGCCTTTTTATTTTTTTACCAAACCCTAAGCATGTATGTGAGTGGGCCATGTAAAGCATTCCACTACATAACCGGTATTAACCCTGGTTTTTAACTGCTAATTATTGTCACACGAGTGTATAGTACACTCTGGTTTTGTAAAACGGTTTAGCATATTCAACTTTACTAAAAAAATCTCTGATTAAGGGAGTAGATTTGTTATCGGGTGCTATATAGCTGTTGACACCGCGCACACAAAACTTGTAACTCATAACAGAGCCTCCATCAATGTCGTGATTAGGACTGTACAATAATACCTACAAATGTCGAGTCAGGGCTGGTATAGCCTTTACTGTAATATGAGCTATAAGTGCGTATTTGCTGCCAAATATCAGGTGCAAAAGACAACCAGAGACCATGAAAATGCCACAAGCGCCATTTCCCGTTCTTCGTAATTCAAGGTGACCAGCATTTGTTTGATAACGATCGGCGCAAAACTGAATTCATCATTTACTAAATGGTCTACTGCTGGTATCAGTGTTACAATTTTCTTTAGCCTTTGGTGTTGTAGTCCTTTAGGTAGTGTCAAATGAAAGATAGCAATATGAAATACACTAATAATGAGTCATTGAAAGAACTTAATTTTCTTTACAGAAAAAGGCTTTGTTATAAAGAAAGAAATAGTTAACGTGTATTGTTCGCACATCAATGATAAGGTGGTTAAAATGGGGCCTATAATGCATAACAACTTCATCGCAGATTAGCCCTTTGGTGTCTAAACAACATGAGAACGAGAATAATATGGTATAGTGATTATAGTCAATAATGCTTTGTGTCAGGTGAATATACCCAGTAAAAAACGTTATAAATGAAAACAGAAAAAAATTGAAATTGCAACGTCACAGAGCCTTAATAGTTAGCGCAAGCAGTGTTTTTTGTGCTGTTAACTAACCTATCATAAGATATTGGTCGTAATTTAGAAATACGTAAGTTTGTTGGTCTTGGCACGATAGTTAAACCCTTTAAAGTGCAATAACCGCATGTGGTTGAGAAAGCAGAAACGGATTGTTGTTCTGTGAGGTATAACCGATATTGGATTTAATGTCGCCGTTTGTTAGAAATGATAAGCAGGCGAATATGCCTAGTTATATAAGTCCACTTAAGTAACAATATATGGATTGCATTTAACATTTCAGGTATATTGTCTTTTCGTATATCAGCTTTATATTTGCCATTTACAAAAGCTTACACGTAGCGTTAAAGGATTTGACTACAACACAATGTTATTTAATCACTCGAAGTAAATTCGTCAGATTATACGGATACCTTTAACTTACTTACTTCTAAGTCTATAGGATTACATTAAACCCTTCAAAGGTTACCTACCGGCTTTATAGTAATACCTTACCGAGTTGTGTGGTGGAATGTAGCATATACGGGGAATTGAAACATGTAACGTAGATGCAGGTAAATGAAATAATTAAAGGCGGTACAAAAGAATGGTATAAATGCATGTTTTAAAACACTTATGTAATATGACAAGAGGTCAGGATATGCACAAAGTTTTGAATACATTATATCCGCAATGCCTATGAGAATTGGACAAGTGACGCATGGAATCCAATAGTTACTCTTCTATGGTTTCCTCTCTCTTTTTGTTCGGTCTCGCGTGAGATACAATGATGTTACTAACTGTGCTTAACGAAAGAAAATTCACAAATGTACCCTGCTATTTAATCTACTGGCATTTCCTGTCGGGTTAGTGATCGTCAATGCATAAAGACAATAATTACAGGTGTAAATGGGTGTGAGAATTTCGGTGCCGCGCTTTACTAACATAAGAATTTGTTACTGCTTTAAATGTAAATATGTTTTACCGTAATTTAATTAAGAGCATCAATCGAGATCGCTATAACACAGTATAAAAACAAGAGTCTAATGTTATCTTTCCATGTAATTCAATTATATATGCAACTTCGAAGGTCTTGCCAGGTATCGTCTATCCGTTCTGATGCGAAACCTAACAACGCAAAGCCAGCCGTGTGGAGATATGGTCATTGATTGCATGACGTCAATACGGTCACAGCAGCTTGTTTGTTCTTTATATCGGGCAACCGACATAGTTTTCATAAGCTGATGTGTGTATCAGATCAAATTTCGCAGAGGCTTGGGCTTATTTTGAACACAAAACACGATTGTTACTTAGCTTTTAATTTAGGTTATCTATTTTACCCCAAAGTTGAATCGATGCCAGCGTTCCACGTTCTTACCCTATACCAACAAAGTACACGCAAGGTTTTATTTAGTTATGCTGATATTTTGAAAGTATTAAGGTGACAAGGTGTCAAAAAAATGATGCAAAGCAATAGTAAAAATGATGCAAAGCTAGGTGTAGAGCCTGACCTTACACTAGTTTCAAAAAATATTTTACTAAACCATCATCGTTTAGAGTTAGACGCTTTATCGATCTTGGATATAAGGATACCCTGTAGCATTTTTCAGACGGTTTCAGTATAATCCCTTATCAAACTTTAAGATAAAATAGCGAACTTATTGCGAATGACATTCATCCCCGCGGTGTTTTCGCGCAGCATCTCCTAGACCTATATGGTAAAATCAACGAGCGGAAAGTATACCGCAGTTTGCACGCCATGTAATTCATATACAGTCTCGCCAGCAATTCGTACGAAAATAGAAATCAGCGAAATTTTGCCCTTTTCATATCCATAGAAATAAATCAAAACTTAGATTCTTCTTTTTAAAGCAACAGAGTCAGTAAAATAAATAGTTAGTTTCACATCTTATTGAATAAGATCAATCCAAATACATAAACAACCTTTTTGTCAGTACGAACTTTCATTAAAGTAAATGAGCCGCCGGCAAAACGGCTTTCAAGATAAGTTATGACACATCCAACCTTACGTAACACATATTTCTCAATCGCCGTTATCGAACGCGATATGAAATAAGAACACTTACTTGTCCGCACATAGTAGTATGTATTAACCGCACATTGAAAACATTTTAAAATATATGAAGTTTAATTGTTTTAAACTGCCTTTATAACGACCTGGGTGTCGAAGCATTTAACTTGCACCCTAGATAATTTTCAAGAAAACAAAAACTTTTTTAATTAAAATGTATTCAACTTTACAAATAATATGACTAAGACGTCCGAAGCATCAAAATTATTTAACACACAATTTTATAGTCAATTTATCACCCTAATTGTGTACTATTTTTATTTTAAGGTCCTATAAAGGAATACTATAACAAATGATCATGGTTTACAACTGATACACGCATTGTGAAAATCCGTTGGGGTAAAATAACCGTCATGGCAAATTGTTCTACATAACGATAGCTTACAGTAACAATAACAAATCTTTATATTTTTCAGACAATACGACAACGAACTACAACCGTGAATATACCAGTAGTCATTATCCCAAATATTCCGGTAAAATCCGCAATTTACGCTATTCATATTATTAAAATATATATATACAAGTTTTGTTTCGCTATATAGGGTCCAAGGGGTCGCCAAGGGAAACCAGGTCCTAAAGGAGAAAAAGTAAGTACAAATTGGTTATCTTTATATGCACTGCTTGCTTTAATAGTCATTTATTAATATATACATATGCGCGCTAAATTAGACCGAATTATCAATTGAATTTTAAGTTTGACATTGAAATATCGATTGGGTTAAGCTTAGGAATGTTTAAATTCACTTAACCGTATCCAAAAAACAAGCTGCACCATGTGATGTTATACATGGCATACACAATACATATGTAATTGCAATTTTACTACCCTTCAGGGTGATCGAGGTTGGCCTGGTCGAAATGGAATACCTGGCCCACCCGGGAGGCCCGGGCCTAAAGGCGAACCAGGATATAGTCTTTACTTTGAAGAACCAGAGGTGAGAAATAGAAATACGATGTGCAGGGTTTTAAGGGTGTTGTTAACAAACTAATACACATCCCTTAAAACTGTTTAAGTAAGTCAATCATGAAATCTGGGTTAATTGTGACACGAAAGAAATTTCCACGATTGGCAGATACATATTCGCTGTTGCTTGGTCTTACTACGGTATAGTAACATTTATTATAAATAATCTTCAAGCGTCGGATAAGCAGTCAACTATAGAGACACGCTAGGCCTTTGTTTTTTAGAAGTAGCATCTGATCAGTGCAAAAAAACTTTTGTTTTTAATGTATTTAGGATATAAAGTATGTGCTCTAATTAAAACAGTGTTATAATAAAGAGCTGTGTCTAAGACTGTTTCTCAATAACAACTTGTGTACCACCTATATAACGATAGGATGTAACCGCGCAGTGTAGTAATCAAACACAACTAATACTTTTAGAAAACCTAATCCTTCTATTCCATCAAAACTTAGAAAAACAAGTACATTTACGATACAGCATAAATCCTTGTAGCATAAACCAACAAAATTGAAAGTAAATAATGACAAGAATGTTTGTTATACATCTTAGGTTTAGTAATGAACATGAATTGTCAAAAATGTTACCAAATCAGTGCATAACGTTTACTTAGTACCCATGCATGTCCTTTATATGTTTTCATTCGTTCTAAAACGACGTTAAACATGTTACAAAGCAGGTGAGAGGATTGTAATTACAGTCAAAGGGCGCACAGGATGGGATACCGCAGTGGTAGTCAAACTGGGGACTGACGGAACCTAATTGTTACTCAATATATGTAATTAATAGATGTACACAATACACAGACAGATACTGGGATATGTAAATGCCATGACTGCTTTTATTAAAAAGGCCTAATGCATTTGGTGCGTCAAAGGGTGATATTTTACTGTATCAAATACAGGAAAAAAATGATGAATTCTGTATTGTATAGGCGGAGGATATTGGTAATCGATTATACGCCTGAATAAAGTTTGTCAGCTTGGCATATAGATGTAGTACTAGCAGTACAATTTATATAAAGTACAAAAAAAGTATGACAGTACAAAAAAGATCACATCACTCTAAAACATAACCTTGTACAATCATGTGTGTTCGCGAATACCTCCCATTATATATAATGAAACTCTAAGTCTATGATGAAACATAATGAAAACTTAAATATGATGAAAACTTATTAAAAGATGATCAATACACAAAACTCAGTGAGAAAACCACTAAATAACGAGCGTCTTGAAATAGAGCATCGCCGGGGAAATCAACACGTTTCTTTGGTTTCCTGTATCAAGATAGGTTTTGTATCGTTATTTTTGAACACCTGTCATGCATGTAAGATGTGATAGGCTGCATTTCAACACGCGGTTCTAAAATACCCGGGTATGACCTAATCGAAAACTCCGGTTGCCAATTACGCCTTCAAGCGAAACATTTTAAATATAGATACATGCCAATGTAAATAAAGATTTTGCGAACTCGCAATAAAGCACGTGTCCATAACATAGAGATAGAGTTTATAGTGTTTAAGAGAATGAATACCACCATTTTGAAGAGAATCATTGTGCTTAGTCTTGCTATAGTAGATTTTGTTATATTAGAGCTTCGGTTTAAAATTGATAGATCATACCTTTATCAAATTGTTATACACAAGTCTTGTTTCATTTATCGTTGCACATTTTAACTTCCTAATTCTCCAAATAAAAAAATAGTCACAAGTCAGCGAACTTTACTGGCCGGTGACCATTACGCGTAAACAATGCCGCCTTGACAATATGCCTGATAAGTAAATAACTTGTGCTCTATTTCAGGAAGATTATTACTTCGATAAATATGACGATGCTAATCAGGTACCTTCCGTTGTATAAAATTCCATATAGCCAATGTTTCAACTTATTTTTATTATAGGCCTCCCCTGGACCGCCTGGGCCACAAGGGTATCCAGGAATTCCTGGACCACAGGTAACGTTTCATACGTTAATTGATGATATTAATGGTTTGTTTTGGGTACAGGGGCGAAGGGGTGGTGCTGGTTACAAAGGCTACAAAGGTCTACCAGGCTGGGAGGTAAGAGTTAATATTTAAGGTGCTTTTTATATACAACAATTGTGCATAGTTTTGCAAAACAGCTAGTTCGCTGCGCAAACGATACGTACGGGTTTTAAAATATTGATCAAATCAATATTTTAAGTTATTGACCATAAACGATTTTGATCATACTACAAATTTTAATTTAATTTTTAAATACAAGCGTAATGGAGCAAGTCGTTTTATGAATTAGTAGAATTGTGGCATTGTTCGTGACAATTTCGCATGTTAACATCAGAACGATGCCTTATCAACTTGCTTTGTAGTCCTAACAAGATTATAGCAATCTGAACGAATTATCAGCTTCGAAGCTAGTATCGCTTCTAACGGGCCGCTGTTTGGAGCGTGTATACCGTTCATTTAGCTCGGAGTTGGAGCAGCATGGCGGTAATCCACCATTACGGATGACTCAATTTCGGTCGAAGTTTTAGAATGAAAAGCAGCTTTAGATTATTTTAAGATTTCTTTCCCGTGTTTAAAACAACACGTACGTCTATAATTTTATTATCAATTAAATTCCCGAAATAAATGCACAGAGACATGAGGTTCGACCACGTTTTTTTCAAGTACTACTCTTATATTTTTTATTGTAACCAATACCCGAATAAAATAAATTAACTTACGACGACACAAACTAAAAATAAATTTCCCCATAATAATGATACAATTTAAAACGACACAACAATTCATCGTTTACGATATATGTGTTAGTTTGTTTTCTCGTTACAGGGAAACCGCGGGCCGCCAGGACATCCAGGACAGCGCGGAGACCCAGGCAAAGACGGGGTTAATGGACAGAAGGGAGAAAAGGGAGAACCGGGATTTCATGGGTCGCAGGTATTAACTGTAATCAGGTGATTTTAAGACGAACACAAACAACTTATCGCGACATAATTACGACGACATTGATTAAAATGAGCATGGAAGATAGTGTCGAATTGTCGCAACAACTGATATTGCATGGTGTAATTTCGATCAAGATTAACTGAATGATAATCAATGGGTTGAATTCTGTGACAGGGAGAAAAAGGAACAATGGGAAGAAAAGGTGCAGGTGGCCAACGGGGTGATAAAGTAAGTTGTTTGCGTGCATTAAAAAAATTCAAACCATGAATTATAACACGAACTTTAGCGTTAAGTAAGCTGCACTGTGCTACTTTTTCTATAGGGATATAAAGGAGATCATGGGTTACCGGGAATGTCCGGCTTGAAAGGAAGAAAGGTGGGTATTGTACACGGTTTTTAAAGTTTTGATAAAGTTGTCTCGTAAATTGGCATGTCGTGTTTAGGGTGCAAAGGGAAATCCTGGAAGTCGAGGCGCGAAGGGTGAATTGGTGAGTGGTGGAATGTGATGAGACCTAACAAAACAAGTGTTTAAATTACCATTCATGTTTATTTATTTTGATTTTTTTCAAGTTTGTTTGATTTCCGGGAGTGTATATTTGTCTAGACTGTTACATTAGTTGAACCAGGTTTACACCGAATTGCTTGATGGGTTAATTCATCACCTTTCATTTAAAGGGTTGCAAGTCCGACACTGGTCACTAGATAGTTGGTTGTGTTCTTAAACCCCGACTTAGCAGTGACATTGCGTGAAGCTCAAGTAGAACTAATGTGTTTCTATCAAAAATTGGTACGAAAATTCTAAAGCGATACACAATTACACTGCAATGTCACCGTTAAAATCGACGGGGGCGTATTCGCGTAGAACACGATTTTCCCCGTGTGATAATACCCCTTGTGTTTTTCAGTTCACGGGGATAAACTTAAATACCGCATTCTATCCTACAATGACGGTTACATATGTTTCGTTTTAGTTGTAGCAAGATTACGCATTTGTTAGGTAAATCACCTTAAGGGAAATCCCCTAGAACAAAATATATTATTGAAATAATCTGATTGTGTAATACATCATGGTTACATGGAATCTTATTTGCTTTACATTATTATGCTTACTGTGAGCAAAGTGTCTTCTTTATATTTTAACTGTCACTTAAACATGCATCACATTAACATTACTTTACATGCGGTCAAACAAAAATATTAAATAAATTAAGGGACCGCCTGGACCACCAGGACGAAGAGGCTTAATCGGACCACAAGGACCAGTGGTAAGCTATAAAAACTTTAATATACTGTACATATTAGGTCTAAATGGTACTAATTTATTGTGTAAATGTGTACCTGTTTTGGTTATATGTTTGATCTTAAAGGCTTTTGTTTCATACTCTCTTTTGGGGCTTTATACGTATTTTGTTTACAGATAAGCTTGGTGAGTTAGTTCATTTACCCAAAGGGTTACAGGTTCCAAACTGGTCACTACCCAGTCGGTTGTATCCTTGGGCAAGGCACTTAACAGATATTGTCTGAACCCAGAAAAACGGATTCTACCAAATTGATGGTTATTTTGAATTATACACAATGCACTTCAGTAGCTCTGGTAACACGACAGTCAGTGCAAGGTGATCTAACGATTGGCTTTGTGTTAAAGGCATATTGTGTTTTCCCAATGTGATAAACATGAAAATATTATTCCTGTCCTATATGCACGTATAAGTATCCTATGTATTTCTTTCTTAGGGACCAGCTGGACTTGAAGGATTTTCAGGACTACCGGGAAATATTGTAAGTCTCTTTAATTTGAATTATAAGAATATATCAGTTGACATGTATTATTTTACTAGGGAGAACGTGGACCAAAAGGACCACCTGGCTTAAAAGGCCGCAATGGAACCAGAGTCAGTACAAATGAGTTGAAATTAAAACAATAAAATAATAAATATATTATCTACCTAAGGGAGAAGTTGGACCACGTGGATTAAGTGGAAGATACGGAGTAGTTGGGGATCCAGGAATAACTGGTGCTTATGGGATAACAGGCCCACCAGGACAACATGTAAATATATAGGTATTAATATGGTGGTATGTTTTCTTACAGTGATATCTATCACAGGGTAGACCTGGTCGAATTGGTGACAAGGGCCAAAAAGGAGACAGAGTAAGAAAAACTTGGTACATACTAACAATTTCTTAACACTAATATGAATTTATTTATAAGTGAAATATATCTAGTTTGTGTATGAGGCATAAATGGTTGCAATTTCACAGGGAATGACAGGAATAGTCGGTAAACGTGGAAAAGGTGGTGTAACCGGGCAAAAGGGCGACCATGGGTTACGTGGAAAAAAAGGTTCCTTGGGTATAAGAGTGAGTACTTACTGTAATTTTGCTTTACCAGTTGGTGTAAAATATGCATATTTGTTTTAGGGCAAAAGAGGAAAACCAGGACCACCGGGCCATCCAGGATATCAAGGAGACCGGGTAAGAATTATATACATATCTAGTTACAATGCATACCAAACAATACGAGTCCATGAAATTTAATATGATTGCAATACAAAACACTCTAATAGCTTGCCATGGCTAGCAAGTAAAGTGCATTAGACGGCACTAAAATGCATCTCAGGCAGATAGATATTTCAAACAGCCACTTAAGCTGTCGAAACATTGCACTGAGCACTTGACAGACTGAGACGAATCAAGTGCGAAGATATCACCAAGTCTGTGCTGATGTAACAAACCCCATCGCTGCTTTTTACTGTTTTACACCAAGACGTTAACATCGAATACTATGAACTATACTTATTTCTATAACTTATTTGTACAAAAGTGCATCTGAACTATAAAGAAACATGACTTACAATAATAAAGTTTGTCCCAATTAAACAGACATAACCATCAGAGTATTATTACTCAACATAATCATGTATTTTTTTCAATTTATTTTCTTAATAAGATGTTTTTGTTAAAACATTTATCACAGTATATACTTAGGATTTAAAACATCATAACAACCAATATGTTTTATATAACTTGTAAAAGAAGTTAGCATACTGTATAGTCTGTCAAATAATGATTGTCACATTCAGGGATTTCCTGGTATGATTGGCAGGAGGGGAATCCCAGGACCGTCTGGAATCAAAGGTCATCCAGGATTGCAAGGGCCATATGGACCAGCTGGAGAACAAGGAGATACTGTAAGTTAAAGTTGTGATAGGATAGAAAAGGATAGGATATTCATGTTTATCCCTGTTAATGGGAAAACCAAGGGGGTTAACACACGGGCAATCGTCAGATCACCTCGCACCCACCCGTCGGGTTACCGGGGGTATTACATTGTGTTGTATATAATAGACACGTTCCTTCAATTTGGTAGAACCCATTATTCCGCTAGGTTCTACCCTTCTCTACTAAGTGTGGCATGTGTCAAGTTGTTTGGCAATGAAATGTGTTGTCTAATTTAAGCAAACAGGTTTGTCACATTCCTTTCCAACCCAGTTACTAAGCTTAGGTTTAGGAAACCATATAAGCATGAGACCGCTATCGAATTACAGGGGCTCTCTGGTTTAAGAGGATTTCAAGGAAAACGAGGGGATAAAGGAAGAAAGGTGTGTATCTTTAATTAATAGTCTGAGAAGCTATGTTAAAATAAATACACTATTAAGAAAAGTTTTTCAATGAACTTAAAATTATAAAGATTTTTTTTACTACTGAAGTTTGTCTGACTTGTAAAGGTTATTTTAGTTTCTCAATATCTTGAAATAGTATACAGAATAAATGCTAATGTGTTTCAGGGCAATCCTGGATCTATTGGAAAAACTGGCCGTCCTGGAAAACATGGAAAGCATGTATGAGTTTAATATTTATATAAAATATTTTTTTATTTTTTTTTTAAATTATACGTATGGGTAAATGATAATAATTTGTAAAGGTAAACATTAAAGTTATAGTTTTTGGAATTTAAGATACCTGATTTGAAGCGATAGGAATTTTTCTAGCCCAAATACAAGCCAGAAACAAAGTTATTATTATTTTTTACCACCTATGTTGCTGTCAATTGTCTCTTAGAAAAGCCAACCAAAGAGAAAGATTTCACTCTAAACCTATATCTAATCTGTTTAGGGAAAGAGAGGAAAAAGAGGAAACAAAGGACCAGTTGGGCAAAAAGTAAGTTTAAAAAGCAAAATTGTCCTTTCACTGCTAATGACTGATGTTATACAATATTAATTTACATATTCTGCAGGGACTCAAAGGTTCAAATGGAAATCCTGGAAATCATGGTGCTCCTGGTACACAGGTTATATCGAAATATATACATTCTTATTATCATGTGTATAGAAATTACTCTGAATAAAGATTGTGCGTCTACTTTTTAATGAAAATAACCATTTATTTTCTGCAGGGTAAAAGGGGACAAGATGGCCCTGTTGGTCAAAAAGGTCCAAAGGTAAATTTGTATTTAACACTTCAGTTTAAAACAATCAAATAATTTGAAAGTTTTAATTACAGCCAAGTATGAATTTAATTTTATAACTTCATAGGGAGTTATTGGTGATGTTGGAGAAAAAGGAAAAGATGGAACTCAAGGTGACAGAGTAAGATATCAGCTGTTTCTCTTTCCTTTCTTGTTAAACTTTTTTAATCAATTCTTAAAACAATTATGATAAGTGGAATAGCTATTTTAAGAATTCAAATAGAGATAGATTTGGAATTACTTTTGGATTGTTTTAGTTTATTTTTTGCTCCTTCATTACATTAAAAAAATGGAAAAAATATTTAAGATTAAGAAGGCAGGATAAAATGGAAAAACTAGTACCTAATTGAATCGATTCCAATGTAAATGTTTATATTGGAGTAAAATGCCATTCTTTTACAGTTTTACAGTATTTACTGTTTTAATGAAAAACTGAAAGGTTTTTCAATAAAACAATTTTGTTTTTAATTGTTTATGAATCAATGACTAGAATTACATATGGCTATTACCATGTGCTGTATACTGACATGGACCAGTTACCAGTAAAACATTTGCCTTGATATTTATATTTATTTTTTGCTATAAATACTATTAACATCCAACTAATCACAGGGGGGTCCTGGAAAACGGGGAAAAAGAGGTGACGTTGGTCCACAAGGAAATAAAGTAAATTTGTGGTTTAGAATATACCTATTACACATGTAGTCGGGTCACTAAAGATGTAGCAATATGTTTTTTTTTAAATAATAAAGCCTAAGAGTTGGAGTATTAAAACCAGTCACTGTCTTCACTGTATAGTTGGTTAAGTCCTTGGAAAGAGCACTTTTTACCTGTAACCAATGGTTGAATTAAAAATCAATATTTGATGAATGGCAGG
>CH002357.1:437828-494952 GCA_000149265.1 Ciona savignyi
TGGTACGGAAGTGACGCGACAATTGGAAAATATGTTTCGTGTCCATTCCTACGAGCTTAGCATCAAACCCTGGAATCAAGGTATGTGCTTTACCTAAAAAATGTAGCGATTTCACTATGATATATAAACACCCATCAATTTTGCTATGAAGAGTAGGGGCCCCGCCATCACATTTCTAATTGGGCCCCGCGGTTCCTAGCACCGGGCCTGGTATTGACATACTAGTACAAAAGTCTAGGTTATACTACTCATTTATTACTTATACAGGAATTCACATTTAAATGTAAAGGTGTTGTGGCTGCCTATGACACACAACACAGCAGTTACGCAAGTGCTTTAAAGTACAGAGGGGATGATGGGAGTGTGCACAAGCTTTTAGATGGAGAGGCAGCTTACTATATTAGCCATGACGGATGTCAAGTAAGTATTTCAGTTCTATAACAAAAGTAAAATGCATTCAATTTTACGTCATTCATACATTTAAAATTTAATTTTACACAGTTCAGGACAATGGTTGATGCAGAGACCCAGTTCACGATTAGGACTACCGATCTTACTCTACTACCTGTGCGTGACTTTTCTGTGGCTAATGTAAATCGATTTAGTAAGTTTGGACTTGATATTGGAAATGTATGCTATCTCTGACACTTAATGTTAAAAAATTGTCAAGAAAGTTGACCATCTAAGAAAACTTAAGGGGTTGCAATGAGTAAGCGAACAAATTGTAGGGTCCCTTTTATGGGTGGAACAACCTAGAGATATTATTTTTAATGAGACGGGATAAAGTATAAATTTATTAACAAAAAAGGAAGTTTTCTTCTCATTTCCAATTAACACTGTGGTCCTTGCAAATCGAGTTCAATTTTGATTTCATTGAAGTTGTATTGTAGTGACATTAGAAAAATATAATGTGATACATGCACTGTGTCAATAAACTAACGCAATATTTCAAACCTTTAAATGATGCATAAATTTCACATCCGTACTGCAGAATATAAAAGATTAAAAGCACCCCTAACAGCCTAACCGAGTTGAATATTGGTAAAATACCTAAGTCCTTTATGGTGTTTTGTTTGCAACCTATACATCAATCAGTTGTGTATAAAATTTGTACCTAATCAAATTATAAATGTTCGCAACGATTGTTTTAATATACACTACTTTTGCGGTTTTCACAGTGACCAAGTAGTAAATTCTAGCCTTAGGTGTTTTAAATTAAAATTGAGTGTACATGCATTATTATGTTACCAAATGGCTTCGCACACACATGCATGATGTAGTGTACAGGCTTCGACTATATAGGCTCCTTTAAACAACTTTATTGCATTGTTGTTGTTTTTTTTTAATTTTTGGCCTAACGTAAATTATTATTCTTTTCTTTCATCCTTCCGCCTCATTTCTTGATTTCTTTCAGCATAAGTTTCGTTTTGCATAATAACTTTTCAATGCACATTAACTATCATTGTTGTAAAATACACATTTAGATATTTGTGGTTGTTTTGTTTCATTAAATCTGGAACTATAGGATAAAGCAATAGTCGTCAATAAACTAAAGATTTATTAAAAAAATAATTGAATGCGTTGAAGGCCGACTTTTCCACCATTAGGTAACATCTTAAGGTGTGCGATTGTGGTACAACAAGCTTTATTAAACTTGTATGTGACGAAACAAACAAGCGAATAGTTGGTGGTTTCGTGTGAAATTGACTGTTGTTCTTTTGGCGCAGCAATCAATAGAACAAGTTGATATGTTGCTGATTAGTGCTGTTTTATTCATAATATTGGTAGCCTTTCCACCAACCAAAGGGAAATTGGCAAAGGTGGATATACCACAAGGTATGAATGTAACATTGTTAGATTTTTTTGTTAATGAAGAATTGGCCCTATTTTGCCAGTTAGGAGTTCAAAATGCATCGCTTTTACAATGGAGGTTTTACAGGTAGGAAAGTTGAAAGTTTGATGTGTATTGAAATATTCTTTGGAAGTTAAAATGGTTTGATATTGGTTATTTAGTTACAAGGACGCCGTTCGCCGACAATACCTCCCAGATAATGAAAAATATCCAACCGTAGAAGTGTCAAACGTGAACTCCAATTCAATTTTGCGTATATCCCCACTTGTCCTTGGCGATGCAGGTAGCCTGTATGTGATACTGAAACCACTATGAAATTTCCTTGAGATTGTGTTTTCTTTGTCCGAAAGTGCCATGATGCCGGTGATTTAAACAGGAAGATACGATTGTTTGGTTGGTAAGATTATGATGGCTTCATGGCGAGTGAGTCTTCGTACAGTAGAGTCCATGCGGTATATTTTGAAAGCGAGAGGACAGACACCACGAGACCCCACGGTACGAATAAATTATGCAGACCGTGGCTTTCAAACATAAAAAACGTTTAAATATCCTTAACAAAATCAAACTTGCCAACCATCCATTTTTTGCCTCGATATACAGATTCTATACTAAAATATAGGATATTCATGTTATATCCTTATTAATGGGAAAACACATAAAATTTATCAAACAGGCAATCGTCAGATTATTTCACTTGTACGATAGTCTGGTCCACCGTCGGATTATAGCCGAGTTGTTAGAGTTTAATGAATATGATTGATTGACTTTGCCCATAGATAAAACCGTCTAGCGGCTGGTTTTAATCCCATAACCAATCGACTGCCTGCAGACTGTCGATTATTAACGTTTAAGCTATCAGACTATATGTTTATTTTTTCAGATAATTCGAGATAAAAGTATTGGGTTACACTGGACTGCTTGGACCGACTGTGACGGTTGTGCTGGAAACGGTGAGCGTAAAAGGTAAATAATTTGCTATTCGATGACCATATAAATATAAAAAACTATACATAATGGTCTAATTCTGTTCTTAAACTAGATTTTCCACATTATTATAAGCTGTATTATGACAATGTGCTATTAGAGGACAATTCGACAGAATCCACAAGTTATGTAATATCACCAATAATGTTAAAATACAATGAAATTAAAGAATAGTGGGTTCCTCACAGGAACGAGGTAGTAATTCGATCCAACCTGACCACCTCGATTTAAACGCCTTGCAATTATTTGCAACAAAAAACTAAACATCGTTTAACAGAAATCACTTTGCCATAAAATTTACAAGTTGTCATTTTGATAGAATTCCCCAACTCGCCCTTCGGATGTAATTTAACTCCAGTTTGTAAAACTTAACCTTACCTTAACCCTGTGTCGATTTTTTAATCAATGTCAATTAAATCGATCAGCCAATCGGCATGTTAAAATGGTTATTTAATCTGCTGTCGATATTATACAGTGGCAACTTAATTTAGACAAATTGTCGGTACGGCAAGTTTATTTTAGAGATTTGTCCGTTTATATATATATATATTATACACAGATTCGGATTTTGTTATGTCAGTTGGGGTAGTGAAACTGCTCATTGCAGTTCGCGTGAGATGCCTGTAATGTTGCGCACTTTAGCTCGAAGTCGAACGGAGGAGCTACTCGTAGACGTTTGCTACGATCAGTGCACCGAAGAACTTTGTAAGTATAAATTCCCCAAAATAGTCACCATCGATCACTTCTTTGCATCCTATTTTTGCAGCACCGCTATTTGTACGCGAACAGCGAATCCAAGTTAAAAACGGCGCCAGTGTTAAATTTTCTTGCCATCAAAACACAAGCACACAGTCTTCTGTAAGATGGGAGTTGAACGGAGTCACGTTGAAGCGTAATGATGTTAGTTACGGATACGTCGCTTCGAAGTCTGTGTATGTGTCCAAAGACAACCGCCTCTTCTATAATAATATCCATATGCCAAAAGGTGGCTCAATAAGGTAATTAATTAACAGTACTACATTATTTGACTCTTAATCTTAAAAATATAAAGGTATAAGAAACAAAACTTTGTGCGTGTATTTAACTATGTTAAACTCGTGTGCATTCACTTACATGTTTAATCAAGATTACATTAATTGTGGGCCCATATTATATTATTGCAAATTAACGTTATATTCACACAAATGAAATTATGTTCGCCAACGAAATTAGTCTGTATAAGTCGCCAACGAAATTGGTCTGATGTTTTGCTGACAACTGAGTGATTTTTTTATTGTAAATATATACTGTATGAGCAGATCTATAAGCTAGAACGCTTAGATCAGGGGTCGGCAACCTGCGGCACCGGAGCCGCATGTGGCTCTTTCATCCTTCTAATGCGGCTCTTATTAAGAATTAATAAGTTTAATAACCATGCGTCAAGTAAATCAAACAAAAGAACACTCGCGTCTTTATCACACAGTGTTGTTTTTTTTATTTATTGCAAAAATTATTAGTTTTGCGGCTCCCAGTGATTTTACTTTTGTGGAATATCGGTTAAAAAGGCTCTTTAAATGCAAAAGGTTGCCGACCCATACTTTAGATCATTTCAAATTATGTATATATTTTAGAGTTTAATTAGGTACGTGTTCTTTGGCAACAGATTTGCTTGTGTTATGAATCGAAAACGTCGGATTGTTTTTAATCTTGTTGTTGCTCCACTGATCACCATCGACGTAGCAAGTTTCTTAGATCATCTCCATTGGATGGCAATAACGAGCGCGATACAGGTAACTGTATTCATGGTGGCATTAACCTTTTATGCCGCTGCGCGATCATTTGCCGACGACATTAGTTTGGATGTATAATTATGATCTTGTTACACAAATTTACAAAGCAACTTTTCTCGGGTTCCCAATTTTTCCTTTTTGACTATTATACATGTTTTTATGTATCTTTTGTTGTTTTTATTAAACAAAAGAGCGGAATCCTATGATGTTTATCTTCTAAGTAATTTGACGTGACATTAAAGCTACCATGCATGCATATATATTAAATATCACAGTTGAATTAAACAGTTGAAATGACTTTAAACGAAACCGCATTTAGCCCTTGGCAGAACTTCGCGGCGTCATGCGCTCAACGTCGTGTAATTAAAATTCGTTCGCTGCTCTGAGTGTCTCTCCGTGGGGTGCGGTGGGGTCGTCACCCGGGCACGACCCCAGAAAGTGGCGAAACTTCAACCTCACGCCTGTTGTTTATTGCTTAGCGCGGTTCCTCCGTTAACCACCGAGGGGACTGCCTTGCTCCTCGCTGCGCTCGCTTTCCCGCGTTCCAGGCCGCCTAATGGGCTTGCGACCTCGCGGTCAAAGCCGAAGCCTTCGCTCTTGCTTGTGATCTCCCAGCTCGTCGCGCGGAGTGTAATTGTTTAATGGAGAGATATCCGATAGGTATCTATACTTAGATGGCAGTGGCGAGGGAGTTGCTGAATCCCCAGTGGATCATGCTCCGGTTTGATGCCGTGTTCATAATTTATTACTTCATTGCCTCTAATGAATATCTATCAAGGCGCACTTTTGACCCCACTACCTATCCGCAATCCCACATCGGACAAATGCAACAACGCTGCTCAAATTCACACACACTGAAGTCTTCGGGATTAACTGCGTGTATAATAAGGCTCAACTGGTGTGAGCGGAGGAACATCTCGCTCTAAAATCTCTCTCTGTTATTTAATAATCTTTTTCGCAATATGGCCCAATCAACCCCAGGCAGTCACGTCATTGAGTAAATTTTGTTTGATAAATTCAATATGTTTCAGTTTTAGAGGCTGACTCGAAGTCTTATTCAATCAGTCAACCATGAAAGTCAAGATATTAGATTTATAATATGATTAGACTGGGCCTATATTTATTTATTTAAACTATATATAAACTAAAAAAAGGTAGGATGGTTAGAAATGTTTATTTTTTTAATTCCACTCAAATTCGTTAAACGTATATTCATTTTTGAATCGATTTGGAATTTGCAACCGCGTATAAGTTTTAAAATGGCGGACATACATGAAGAACCTACATTTTTAAACAAATATAAACCTACACTGCCTTGTACTATGTTTTAGTGCGAAAGAAACAAAGCTGCCATCGTTTTTGCAAATTCATGTATTAAATAGACTAGCACGCGCTATGCGAACTTATAGGAAAAAATACGAAAGTAAACCCACTCGAATACAAAATCTAAGGCAAGGTGAACTTTGCGAAGCAGCACAATAAAGAACTCTGAACTTATAAACTAAAGATGTGGCTTGCAACCACAGGTGATCAGCAATTTACACAAAACAGTTACAAAGCTCTTGAACTAAATTTACGTATCATTGTTTTATATGCCACCAGATTGTGTTGGCAATGATTTATGGAGGAAAGAATCACATGCAGCACTACTGTAAAAAGCCACGTTGAAACGTCATTCCTTGCATTTTCAGTTGCGAAAATGTCTCTCCAACATAATTTCCGTGCTCCACATTGACTACCGGTTGTCCGCCGGCACAAGGGAAAGGTTTCATTGGTGGCGCCGACCTAGTTGGTGTAACAGATTAATTCAACACATAAAGCGATTTTTTATTAATATTACTTCACAACTATTTCTTAATTGATCGCCAATCTTTGAAGCACTATATAGAGTTAAAGTCTCGAGGGTCAGTTCTAAGTTGCACACACACCTTACAAATTGGTAATGTTTCATATTTCAAATTGACCTTCGTGATCAAAAGAGAGACTTATATGCTAGACCACTATTACACTATAACGCCTTTGTCGTCTAGACTCCATTGGCACGAAAATGCGGTGTTTCCTCTCTAAATGAAAACCTGTGTTTTAATAAACGTAATTTACTCACCATTGAAAGAAATGGTTTGGAGGCACCATCGGTATTTGAGTGTCGCAGAGGGGATTGGAAGTTTGTGCGAGTAACGAGTTATGCCTGGACAGCATATTGTCGCTGATGGACGGGAGAATTGGCTGTGTTCTGCACACGGATGATGACAAACACCCTGTGCTATCTGGTGAAAAAAAAAACATTTTAACTGACGCGTGAATTAGATTTTGTATTTAATTACCCGGTGACGTAACGTGATGATGTAGGGGGTGACGCATCGTCATTCGTGATGTCAAAAGAGATCTCTCAGCTCGGCGGAACTTCGCTCTTCGGTTTTGAAACCAAACCTACAGAAAGTACATCGTTAAGGTGTTCGAAGATATTCTTATACAAAAACATTGTAGTATAGGACTACAGTCCACGATACGCACATATAAAAAAGGCCAATAAATGTTTCTCTTTTATTCGTTTTTATTATGGTTTAATTAATAACTCGTGTATTTAGAGTGCCTAAATAAACACCCAAGAACATACCTGTACTCTAGCCTCGCTTAATCCCACACGCCTAGCAAGTTCTTCTCTGACAAAAGCATCAGGATAATGTGTTCGCTCAAACACCCTTTCCAATGCAGCAAGCTGTCCGCTATTAAACGTCGTCCGGGTTCTTTAAAAATATAAAAATTAACACTGAAAATTAGTAATTTATTTAATTATCATTGGCTACCTTTTTTTTCAGATACCCATATTTTTAGATACCCTATTTTTCAGATACCCATAATTATTATTATTATTGTTTTCACTCGCGATTTTTCACATTTTCTTTTACATCATTTACTGACCTGCGCTGCTTCTTTCTTGGCACTGAAGAACCCACGTGACCACTTACATCATCGGTGTGGTGTGACGCCATAAATGGGTTAAAAACGTCATGGTCAGTCTTACTGTTGTTTGGCATAGATTGGTAGGGTAGAGCGTCGTAATCTGTACATGGCTGTAAAATATTCTGAATTTTAAAACATGGACCGCATTAAACACATCCAAGACCGCATTTCGTTAATTTTAAATCCACTTACATAAAAAAATACCTTAATTAGTACGAACAATCTTTATTCTAAATTTATAAGAAAAAAGTGTTAATTTTGCGAAGGGTGCGATACATCTTTGCAAAACAATGATCGTAATAATTTAACTGCATACATTTCTACTTTATTATTAGGCTTACTTGTGGTGGATTTCTAACCTTAGACTCAGTGGGTTCTTTTACAGCACAGGGACTCACACTTGAAGGTGGAGAACTCTCATGAGATCTTGTCTCTGTTAGAATTTAATATTAATAAAGTTCATTTTTCATCTTGTTTGTCTGATGTTCGGCAATTATATGTCATTGTAGGCGGCTGGATTAATAAATTCAACTAGTTAAAGGCGTATAGGTTTCGCATACAATGGCAAGCTGTAAATTATAGACACAAATTAGTTGTAGTGCGATTAGGCGTTTTTAAAAACAATTGAATAATAAAGCATTTTTTTATATTAAAAAGTTAAATTCGGAATTTAAATTTCATTTACGGTCTTTATAATAAGGATAAGTGACATAAATACTGTTATGTATTAAATAATAAATATTATTGATGCTACATGCAATACTAAACCACATCTTTATTGTCTAAATAAAATATTACTATGTATTAATTGTAAAGGGTATAGGTGCATAAAAACAACTCTTAATTGTATCCAATAAGGTATACTTTAGTTTCCCTTCTGACACTTCGCATAGATCACAGCTCACCTCGCCATTTTGTTTATTCTCGCATAGTCTTATAGATTGCCTCTCTGGCCACTATATGTTATAAACCGCTCAAACTTTTTAATGAATACGAAATCGATGTATTATATACCTTATATACCCATAGAGAATATATATGAACAGATAACCTTAAACTAGTATGTATCCACGATTATGACAGCGACCGTGGGCGTTTAAATCTTACCTGCATGTACTGAAGCAGAATGGTGTTCGTTCCATGTTGTTCTTTCATCGGGAGAACTAATTGAGCTCTCTCTACCTTGTTCACATGGATCTTCGCGTCGCTTAATTTCAGTTTTCGAATTTTCACACGTCATTTCCATCTCCGTTTGGTCGTCTCTGCAAGGTGTACAATGTTCGCTATACTCCGGTCTCGTATAGGCACACGGGGGGAAGGCAGGATTCCAGTTTCCCCGATCCTGGGTCTTTCTCTCTGCTGGCCAACTGTGCATTTTTGTGCACTGCTGTAATCCTTCGCTTGGCGCTCCGTGCATTGGATAACTGTGCTGTACAGCCTGCGTAAAATTGTGCTGATTTTCGACGGATGTGTCTTTGCCCGAATTTAATCGGTAAAGTTTATCGCTAGTTGTGGGTTTAGAGCAAACAAGATCGGGGTTTTCGGTGTTCATTGCCGGCCATTTGCCACTTGAACCCGACGAGTATGTCACCTTTTCGTCGGCCAAGTTCAGAAGACAACTTACTGTGAAACTTCTTGTTGTCGAATGATCTGTCATTACCCAAACACCTAGTATTTTTTGTTTTCGCAAAGGTAGTAGGTTAATGCTCCATTTTATTTGCAAATCATTCCTTAGTACACTTTCTTAAATGCTGCCAGAATTGGACAAGGTTTACAGTTTAAATAATATTAATACATATTATTATAAAAATAAATTGACCCTGTGTTCTAAATTACGAAAAATGATTTTTGCATCTTTAACTTTTAGTACACGTTATTACAATGCTGCTAGAACTGCTTAAGGTTATCTTTAAAAATTATGCATACACATCATTGTTTTGATCCTGTCTGCTAAATTTCGAATAATGACTTTTGTACCCTTAACTTTCACCGCTGCGATAATTTATTTAATAACAAATCGTAACATATAACCAGCAAAGTTATATATACAGCAAGCCACTTTAATGCTGCTCGTTTCGGGAGAAAATCTACTTATGACTTATTATCTATTAATTTGCAAAAGTTCAGCACTCCCACTTGCCTTTACATTGATCTTACCGAGCCACCGAGCGAACGTTTTACGGGATTCTCTTTTATGTTCCTGACGTATCGCATTCCTACCCGGATTCTCACGCCTTCTGAGTAAAGTGGAAGTTAATATTCGATGCAACTTTTTCCCGGGTGCCGCTGAGCGAACTGCGCGTCATACTGTGCTTTGTGACGTTCATGCGTTAATGGATTTGTCTTAAAGTGTGAGGAAGCCCAAAGGGAATAGCCTTGTAATGTAGAGGATAGCAAAACTTTTGATGGGAATACGACTCTGAGACAACGAACAATCTTGTAAGATGTTTTGAGTCAAAAGCCAGTGCAAAATGTAAAATTTTAGCTCGACCGTTCAGTAAAGGAGCATTTTGGCACATATGGGTATTATCCGTACCATCTTGTATTCGCGTGACCTTGCATCTGTTTTCGCCATTTATTTGGTCGTTTTATATTGGAGTGGTGGTCCTACAATTTTACTTTTAATGAGATTTTACATTTTATATCCATTTTATTAACACGCCCTTTGATATTAAAATTTCCTCAT
The DNA here is from genome assembly GCA_000149265.1 of Ciona savignyi. Taxonomy (NCBI): domain Eukaryota; kingdom Metazoa; phylum Chordata; class Ascidiacea; order Phlebobranchia; family Cionidae; genus Ciona; species Ciona savignyi. The sequence goes on from CH002357.1 coordinate 448,084, forward strand.
TTACTATACGGTTTTACTTTGAACTAAAACAGTATTTAAAATGGCCGGAAGGTTTCACTTTCATCCAAGATTGGTTGAAAAGAAATTCGTTTCATGAACCGCCAAGCACACCATTAGCTTGCGAGCGAAGTTGACTTCATTTTGATGCAAAACAGGCGTCTTCAACAAAAACTAGTTGCCGCTACCCTAAACCCGTATTTGAAGACCGCTTATGATTTAAACTGACGAGTGACGTTCGGATTTTGAACCTCTTCAGTCAATTATTTAATGAATACAAAATATTGAACCAATGAAAGCAAATGAAAACACCAACGCCAATTCAATCGACTATACGTGCATTTTGCGGCTACATATCTATTAAGTTTTTTTGTTACAATTGGTAGTATAATTATCTTATATGGACAAGATTCATATCATCATAGTACAAAAACCGTCTATATTTATATATATATATATATATTAACATTCATAATTAATTAAAATTGTTTTAAATGCTTGGTTTTAAAATTTTAGTTTAAAACGCAGTTGATTCAATTTGTGTAACTGGGTTACCCTACCACGTCACACACAGCTCATTCAACGTTGAAAATTCGCTTTGATCTGTTGTGACGGGCAGCATACTGTAGTATTTCGGAGAGTGGCCGCTTATTGTCAATGTGGTTGACTTAATTGCATAGATGAGTGACGTAAAGACGCAAGCTTGCATTTTCCGTCCTCGCTCATGTATATAGAACTCAGTTTGGCACGCGTACGTATAGTTATAATTGCATTGGTGTCTCGAAGCAAGCAATTAAGAACTTACGCGTTGACAAACATTATTCTTTGAAGAGGCAATACGCTTAAGTAATTCAATTTAATTACTTATCAAAATTTTGGATGTTTTAAACTACATGAAAAGCTAACATGCCCCTTAGGGGCTTTTCTTTTTTATATCTGTACACACTACCTAACAATATATATATGTTTATAGAAGGCGTATAACCAATTAATGAACCCCTATGCTAGGCGTGATGTGACCAGAGATACCCATTGGTCATTGTTTTTAAACAGTGTCTTGCTAAGTAGCAATGGTTGTAAATTCCCAATGTTTATACGGTTGGAAGCAGCATGTGCTAGGCTGCGCGCCGGCGTTTTTGTTTAGCTGTAAAGTTTTGTGATTGTAATTTTGTGTTAAAAAGGCACTGCTTGCTTTTTCAAATAAATGTGTTAATTGTGCATCTGCTAGCTGTTTTTGGGAAGAAAAGTTCCCGATGTACAGAGGGGTATCACCAAAATTTTTAAGTAAAAGTTTTAAGGCTTTTGCGTTTAGGTTGCAGGTCCAAGCTTTAATATTAAATTGTAAAAAAATCTAAGAATTCCTGTGTCGGGTTTTTTGAGCGATAGCCCTTTTTGTAAGGTCAGTTTTTATTGGAGAGATAGGGAGAATAATTGGTTTACACCTCCTTTATCATGTGTTTAAACAAGTATCTTGTTTTTAATTTTTGACAATTGGGAATCATGTTCGGAGAATCTTAGTACACTTAACATCACTTTCTTAATAGCATAACGTTAGGCATAATGTTAATTATCTTTGATATTTTTTAAAATTTGACCGTTCGCTTGACACTATTTTTTGAATTAAGTTAACCGTCGGTGGGCGCTAGAAATCGAGTTTTGTTGCGCCGCTGACTGTTCGAAAGCCAGTTATTTAAATGCCAATAACAAGTATTGAGTGATAAAATATGGGATTCAAATATTGCAACGAAAGTGCTATAAACGTGTTTTCTTAAAGTATTGCAATTAAAGTGCTACAAACAAGTTTTCTTAAAATATTAATTTAGTTGTGGTCAGCATGATAAAAATATAACAAAATTAAATCGATTTGTATCATTTAATTGATGCTGGTTTGACAAAACAGATTTTAAATTTTACAGTCCAGACACATACATAGCCTTTCTCACTACAACTTGACGCAGTGCTTATATATATATTAATATATATAACTTTATTTTATTTTCATGGCACAGTGAGCAAAGTGTTTGTAAAAGGTACATGACGGTTTATAAATAACGCTGTTCGCACTTTGTACCGGGAAACTCGAATGCACTTTGGCTCCTCACAACCAAAACAAGCATTCGTGGTATCTACATTATATTTGGTTGCTTGTTCTTTGTCACAGATCAAGATACCATCAGCAACACTTGTATCCTTTTTTATCTCTCGAATCTTCGTAAAGGGTCTGAGATGTCATCGTTTTACGTCTGATTTGCGGATTACGTTCATGCGGTTGGGGAATCTTGGAGCAAAAACAACAAGAATATTACCTTACTACACGCCACTTTAACTTGGATTTTGTTACCTAACACACACATATAGATATTACTGTAAGCCATCGAACAAACCGGAAGAAATTACCAATATTTTTTAACAAAAATATTTTAACTAACGAAAAATGTATTTTTTAGAATGCAATAAAGCCATAATCAAACAGACATATAGCCTACCTGTTTAAGGATTTTATAAATCAGATTAACGAATACAGTATCCACGTTAATACTTTCTTTTGCACTTGCTTCGAAAAAAATGTATCCACAATTTTCAGCGAACTAATAAAACAAAACACCATTTAGGCTCAACAATATCACAAACACATTGTACAACAATGTAGTATTATAAAGGTTAATGCCAGTTTCGAAAATACACAAAAAATACCTTTTATTCGGTTATGTGTCTTTTTAAACGATAATATAATAGGATAGATCCTTGCTTTTTCAGCAGATTGAAAGAGTTTTTTTTTCGGGTCAGTTTTTATAGGAGAGATAACGAGAATAATTGGTTGAACGCCTGATGTATCATGTGTTTAAACAAGTGTGTTTAGGCTATATGATATATTCGGTTATAGATCAATTCCCAAACCAATAATAATACCACCTAGTAACATGTAGGTCATATCCCTTTAAAAAAGAAATACCCTTACAATAATTGTCCGACGATTATAGCCCACCTAACAAAATGTTTTTGGGGTCCCATGCACAAGAACCTAAAGCCATGAGGGGAGAAACCATACTCTAGGTACTAGAGTCTAGGAGGAAGAGTCAGTCTCCACTAAGAGTGTGATGTACAATTCCTTTTATGCTGTCCGGCACATGCCATTAACTAGATTATATTTTTATTAATCTTGTCATGGTGTGGTAATCAAAAATTTACCTGGTGTTTTTTTCTCTATTATATAAAAAAATATATATATATATTTTCTTTTACCAAATCATTATTTACTTTCAGGACGAGTAAAATGCCTGACTTACATTTCTGGCTTTGTGCGTGTTTACTTGGGCATTTGTTAAATCAGCCTTGTTTCCAACTATCGCAATTTCAATATCGCTTCGAGAGTACTGAAAATATACAAAAACGTTATTTGTATTTTGATCAGGAAGTAAAACTTCATGCCTACCTCGTCCACGAGCGTCAGCCATTTGGGTATATTATTAAACGAGTCCGGATTTGTGACGTCGTAAAAAAGGATAATACCACGAGCGTTTCGGTAGTACGCTGTCGTAATGCTATTGAACCTTTCTTGTCCAGCAGTATCCCTAAAGCAAACGAAATTGAACAATACTATAAAAATCATAAACCCTATTAGTTCGTGGCAGCCTACCATATTTGCAGTCGTATTCTTGTCTCTCCTACGGTGACTGTCTTGATTCGAAAATCGATTCCTGCAATTGGAAAGCAGAATTAAATCAATCAATAGAAATCGGAAGTATACAGCCAAGACACAACTTTCCATATTATGTATATGCATACAACAAATGAGAGATTTCATAAGAAATATCACTCATTACATAAATTTTCAGATATAACCGTCTAATCAACTGTGGTTTGCATCATTTAAAGTAAATATGTTGAGTTGTTTTAATGCTATTATAATTCCATCTAAGCTTAGACCTATATTTTTTTTAAATAATTACGAACCAACTGTCGATTTTGACTCCTCTGGAAAATGATCATCAGTGTATCGTTCAAGGAAGCATGTCTTTCCAACGTTTCTGTCGCCAATTAGAATAATTTGCATCTTCAGATCAACAGTTGGGTGTTGGAGAAGAGGAGATGCACTCTCGTTTTCGTTTTCACTAAGAATTTAGTTTTAATGCAATAAAATAATGTTTTAGGGTGTATTGTACAATACTAAGATTACAGGTTATATATTAAACTGCTCAAATAAGTAATAAGCAAATTATTTTGACACTGGAAAAGATAAAACTATCTGGTATATCTAATGACGTATAAACAAAAGTATATAAATACAAAAGCGAAACAGACCATTACGTTTTATATGCAAATCTCTTTCTCGGCCTCAAATGCTCTCTGTTTTGGTCGTCAATCATATTTGGTATTCGTTCTGCAGTACTTTCGGTGCCCACGACTTGGTTTTCAACACCTGTTGTTATCTTTACCTCCGGTACACTGTCATACTGAGTGCAACAGTGTCTCTGGTCAGTTAAAGACATTCTACCTATGTAATCCGCCAAGTGTAGATTAATTTATCTATGTCAGTAGAACTCAAGTTGAATACTGTAACATCAACGATAAAGTTTAAAACGCTATATTAAACAGAAGAAAGCCCTAAAACAAACGGTTCCATGTATAGACAAACACTGCTGTAAAACAGTGTGCGACCTTTACAGCTCCTGTGGTTCTGTCTTAAGAAAAGTCAATACTCAAGCTGCTGCTGTGACGTAACCTATACCACTGGGAGCTACAATACGTAGACGAACCCGTTTCACTATGCATTGTATTTTTTAAGAGATTGCAAAATTATTCCAATAGCTGATAATACAGTGGCCGCTATTTAACTAAATACGTTACTGTGTACAATAATAATAATTAGTTATTACATGTTTAATAATCTTCTATTAAACATACATCCAACAATTGATGCAATTCCTAACTTAAAATGAAGGTTTACTTTTATACATTTGTTCGATTTTATATGATATCACTATGGATAACTTTACTATTCCGCAAAACACGCTATGTAAAATTACAATTTTCAGCTTTTTTTCTTCACTTTATTATAGGCTACGTCGAATAAACCGACTATGCAATAAATTATTGATCACTGGCCATACGAATTATTCCAGAGTAAATCTGGTGCAAAAACAATTACATGACGACGGGCACCTAAAACACTAGTAATAAAGTCGCACCACACTACGTTAGAGAGATATAGCGGCACAATCTTCCAAGCCAAAGACAACACTATCTCGTCTATTTAAGAAATTTCCAAACGTTTTTCTCAGCAAGGCTTTTTGAAATAGAGTTGGCTACCGGAATCACGTCAACGTCACAAAAACTGATAACTGTTTGCAATCGTGTAGACCTGTATTCTTATACTGATTCAATTAAAATCGATAAAGGAGGGCGAGCGATCAATGTATTCGACTTATACTAATCTTTCTCTGATGGTTGTTGTAATATGAACTTCAGTAGAAGCGACGTTTTGTCATAATCCTATCTTTCTTAGATCTTTTAAACACTGGTTTAATACAAACCTCTTTACTTCTTCAATCGAACTCCTTGGCTTGGTTAGATTGCCAACTCCTTCGTTTTAATGTTAAATTATTAATACTGTTTTATTGAAGCAGTTGCTAGCACTCTGGGTTAAACGTCCAACGCGTCACACAATCGCTGATTAAAATCGGCATTAGCGCAAAATCATTCGACTGAATGAATTGAAGCTGAACCACTACCGGAGGCACGCTTTGGTATTAAATCAACGTCACCCTATTGTTATATCACCATAGCGACAGTTAATTGAGAGGTAATAAGTTAATCGGTGTGCATTGTTTTCGCGTGGCCGCAATAGTTTGTTTTTACTATGTAGGTATTTCCATACATTTCCAATAATTACATTTAAATTTATAACTTGTACAAAATTATATTGTACAAAATCACAAAGATTTCTTTCTTTGAAACTGAGAACAATTGCAAAAAAAGTACTTTTTATGCAATGAAAACGTGCTAGGGTTATTTCAATTTGACACATTATACTGCCTCCTGTGGCTTTCCTCTTATATTAGCAGCGCCATTTATACATGTGTGTGTTGGCTAGTGGTTTTCCCGAATAGTGCGGACATATATTTTGGATATACTGGTGATGGGCACATTGATTGGATATTTAACAAACTGAAATTGGATAATTTGAAATGACTGAAAGTATAATCATTACCCCTGTAAACACAAGAGCCAATTATTTTCAATAAAATGACGATGAACAAACGGTTTTGGCGGCCAAACAGACAGTTTTGTGACCGAAGAAGTATCCATATATACCGAATTATGTTTAAAAACGGTCGTCGTGGTGGGCAAATCGCGGGTGTAAATGCCCGGTTATAGCAAAAAAATACAAACATATTAGTCTGGTGGTTTAGTGCGTTTTAGCCGAAGGGTTAATGTTTTAAAACTGGCCGGTAGGTAGTCGGTCTGTCCTTGGGCAAGGCACTCAGTGGATTAATGGTTCTACCAAACGTGTGAATTAAACACAACACACTGCAATTGCTGCGGTAACCTGAGAGTGGGCGGGAAGTGATCTGACGATTGTTCGTTTGTTAACCCTCTTGGTTTTACAATTCAAGGGGATAAACATGAATATCCTATCCTCCTATCCTATTCTATTCTATAAAGGTAAATTTAAAACTAGGGACTGGGGCTATAAAAGCAATAAACTATTTGGAATTTACGATCAAAAACACACATTCCAGTTAACAATATCTACACCCATGATTTTAAATTAATTCGACTGATATAATATATAAAAGATTCAAAGGTTGAATAACCAACACACTTTAGAAGTCACAAAATTTATAAATTCTAAGATGTTTGATTAATTTTAGTCCGGGGATCCCCTTTATACGATTCTTTATGATTCAAACCAGTCAGTATCTGTCAATTATTGACCAACCATGTCAACAGAACGGCTACAATGGCAAGTGGCGTCTAATATGTGCGTCATTACTGGACGTGAAAACAGAGGTATACCTTGTTAAATATTGTGTGCACGGATTCACAAGAATGTCTAGGTACATTGCCAACAAAGCATGTCTCAGAAATAATCTATTTTTAGCAACGCACTATCTCGTAATGATAGCTTCTGGCCAGTTGTGGGTCACCGACATCCGGAACTAATGTAACGAGTTGTATGAATGTTGCGGTATTTTCAGGCGTTAAGGTCGATAAGACGTTGAGATAACTCATTTTAAACGCAACGGAGGCTTTAAACTAAAATTTGCAGTTTGTTGCTTAGTTTTTTTTAGAAATAAATTATGCTTTACAAGGATACGTTGGAAAATGTGTTAAAATATAAAAACAGTCAACGGGCACAGAGTTCCTATACACCGTAGAAGCATTTTCTTCGAACGGTCAGTTAGATGATTTTTGTGTCATGATGTACAGAGAAAAAAGCTATGAGTGTCTCTTAGTTTTATATTTAGCGAAATAATTAGCACTACTGAGAAATCTTGCGACAAACGCACGGTTTACATGACCGAACAATAAATCGTATACACGGTAAGGCTTTATGGATATTTTTAGTAATACTTTGGTCTGCTTTTTGTCACAACTATTTACATATCATTAGTCTTTAAATTATGTTTATATGAATGTTACTTTTTGGACAGGAAAAAAATCTCAGAAAAGTACTAAAGCAACGAGTAATATGTCTATTTTTACTGTTCCTTCGTTCTGTGTTGTTACCGGTGCCAGTCGAGGGATAGGTCGCAGCATTGCTGAACAACTTTCTTCCCGTTTTGCGCAAGGTTCAAAGATAGTGCTCGTTGCACGGACACAACAGGGGCTGTTGGACACCAAAACGCAGGTGGAAACTGCTGCGAAGAATTGTACGGTCGTGTGTGTTGTGGCAAATTTATCCAATCCAGAAGAAATTGCTTATGCCTGTAAGTGCATAATAACTTCAGCACGCAGTGGAAACTTCGAACACGCAATTTTGATACATAATGCGGGTTCCTTGGCTGATGTGTCGAAAAAACTAATGTACACCGACGACTGCACAGAAATGACAAAATTCTGGACCCTAAATATTTCATCGGTCGTGTCTCTAACTTCCGCCTTCCTAAGGCACTTTAGTGGAAACAAGGATGTAAGAAAGACCATCGTGCAAATCAGTTCCCGAGCGTCAGAGCTACCCTCGCCAGGTTTTGGACTGTATGGGTCCGCAAAAGCAGCGCGGCTACAGCTCTTTCGGGTATTTTTTAAAATAAATTATAATTTTTTTAAATCTTAACACTACTTTTACAATTTAAAGTATATTACTTTCTTTCAAGGTTTTAGCGGTAGAAGAACCGGACGTGCGTGTTCTCAGTTACGCGCCTGGTCCGGTGAATACGGAGATGTGGAATGTTGCCTTGAATGATAACCACAGCAGTGAGATGAGAACCGTCTTTCAAAACATGGTGGATGGCGGAATGGTGAGGGAGCCAGAGGTTACTGTGAGATACTTAATTCAACACTTAGAAGCTGATCAGTTTGCCTCCGGCGATCATATTAAAATGCCTGATGAAGCCCAAAAGTAATTTCTCACCAGCACATGTTGCGGACAACACTTGTGCTGAGTATTTAAAGCTGTGTATAAAGAATGTTGATTAATAGTTTCTGTATATAACTGTATATAACCAAAAAATGATTTATAACCTTATCGTTCCTAATGTTCCATAAATCAAACTATTATTGTAAATATTATTTTTACTTTGGATACAATTTATACCACGCAGTGAATTCTACTTAAAAGGGTCTAAGTGACGAGCCCTTTATGGGTTCAAAACTTAGCCCGGTAAAAATCAACAATTACATTTCACATATAATAAACTCTTTGTTGAGAGGCTTCCATGTGCAGGCTAATAAGAAATATTGTCTGGTTTATGGATGCTTGTACAGTATCCAAAATGCAATTAAAATAGTCCACTGTGCTGTTAATTGGTAATGTGAGATGTATGACGTCTGCGTTATATACGCAAGTCTGAGTTAAACGTCATATGTATTGATGACACATGCCAATCAAGGTGGAAAGTAACAAGCGGTTCGACAGAGTAAGATAGTATATTTGTACTTAAACCCAGTGGTGGAAAAAACGGCAATCGATACAATACTATCCCCATAATACAACGTGCCAGGAATCGGAATCCCAGACGTATTACAGTGTTGGCTACTTGTTATTAAAATTATTTAAAATGGCCATTCGATTTCTTTAAATCGATGGCTATCGAGTGCCTTGTTAAAGAACACAATAATAAGAACACTCATACGTACATCGATCCATACGTGCAAATGACCGCAATGCAATTCGTTATTTTATGGGTTTTTGTTGCAGTGTGGCTCTACTAGTTTTTAATTCGCTTGCTTGTTTTTATATTAAAAACGACGGCGATACAGCATGAATAACAATTATATGACTTTTAACCCAGTCCGCCCCCCCCAAAAATAGACATAACATTAAATTAATAATAAACTGTTTTTTTTTTTATCTTTAACATATTCCAAATGTATATACCTGCCCAGTGCGTAAATAAACTAAAAATATAATATTTCGGAGTTTTTCTTTATTATCCATAGTACAATAAATCAATTATTGACAGAAAGGAACACATAGAGAGGTGAATTGGGACAGAAAGGTAAACGGCAAAATCAGACAAGTTTTTAAAAAGGAATGTACCACAGCGTATTAAGGTTCCACTCGTTATGTTAACCTTCCCGAACACCGTCCAAACTATATTTCGTCGGACTAAAATGTTAGGAATTCTGCATAGATTAAAATTGCAGTTTGTTTTTATCCTTTCCATTTACGGCAAAAACAGATAACTGTGGGGAGGAATAGCTCAGCGCTTTGTTCATTTGTCTTCCGCCTGACAATTCTGTTGAATTCTCCTTCTGAAGGTTCTGCTGACTTTTCGTATCAACCGATTTTCGGCTTTGCGACGGAGTTCTCTTTTTAGTGAACGACATCAAACGCTTTTTTAAACTTGGTTTAGATGACACCGGTTTTGCCTTGACGCTGCTGCTTCGCGCGTTTCGCTCCACAGATTTCATGACTTGAGTCTCTACTGCCGACTGCTGGCAGTTTGAATCCCGAAGGTCTAGCGATAAAACGGCAGGTTCGGGCACCGAGCCTTCCCTCCAATTCCCACTTCGGACGTCCCACACGCTCTGGGTAGGAAGACTCGATCTTCGAGCTTTTCTCCCTCTGGATGACTTCCTGGACAACCTCCGCATCAACGTGTTACTCTTGTGTTCTTGTATTGCGGTTCTGTTAGGAGAGTAGGAATACTCCTCGGATGCTTCTAACTCATCTGATGCAATGCAGTTGTAGCTTGTATTTTTACTCGTGTTCTGTTCAGCTTCTGCCCTGCTTTTGAAATCGGCGGGTTCAATAACTGAAAGGCGGGTATGAGGGACAGCTAGTGTTTTGCCATCGGAAGGAATGTTATTGTTATTGTTGCTGAGGTTGCTATTCATGCAAAGACGAATGCTGGCTTTTTTCTCCTCGTGTGATTGTGTCCTCGGTGCCGATCCGTTGTTAACGAACTTTCTAAACGCCTTCCATGGTCCTTTATGCGGCGATAATAAGGCCTGCAAACAGGAAAGTATGTTTCAATTTCTTAAATTAATGTACAATTGGCTTAATATTTTGAAACATGTTAAACATAGGTAGATATTTACCTTGTCACTGTTTTGTGAATTGCTACTGATGCGACTCCATCGGTTTTGTTCCGCTCCCATTGAGTTTCGGTTTGAATCACTTCCATCTGAATCTGATTCCTTTGACCTTGTCCTGCCTTTGTTCAGATCAAAAGTAAACCAAGCGTCGTCTGCATTGTTGGTGACGCAGGTGGTCTGTCGACGAGCACGAACCGGATCGAATGTTGCATAGTCTCCTGCTTGTAACGCGCTCAGGTCAATGCTTTCATTCTCGCCGGTAGATGACGGCCGAGAGCAACTCGAATGTCGTGTGTTCACAGACGATGTCTGAGATTTGCTTCTTCGACCGACAGTCCCGTAATGTGTGTGGCGTTTCAACATACTCGTGCTCTTCTTTTTGCCTGATGGAATATTCACATGACTTTCCACTTTTGTTTCTTCGGTGCTCGTTGGTTGCGATGGGTACAATGTTCGATGTATTCGCTTTCGTGTATGCAGTATTTTCTGCAAAATTTAAACATTTACTCTCTGGTCCAACACAAACACATAAGTATGTTTATAATATTCAAGTATTGCGGCATGTTAATTCAAGCACTACTCACCGCTATGTCAAGATCCGCATATTTCGGGTTCGGCCTGTCGTCTCCGCTTTCAATCCCGGATGTGGAGATAGCAGAAGAATTGGAAACCACGGAATCGGTGGCGGAAGTGGCGGAAGATCGTTTGGAAGACGTTGATTCATTCGCTTCGTTCGCTTCTGGATAGATCAAATCAAAAATAATGTTAACTCTGATTATGTTGTCGTTTATTAAGTAATGCGATCAATTATAAATTAAGTTTATAATATGTTTTAAACTTTAATACACGTTTTCCCATGTTTAATTTTTTCTTGTGGCAAAAACAAAATTTCGTTTGTAGTTTAATTTGTGTCATAGCATTGTGTTTGGTAAACTGAATATTATATTTCATCCACCTTTTTAAACCTTATGGCAGAGGTCATATATCATTGTTGTAAACAGTGAAACGCACAACACATAAATCAGCCTCGAGCTGTTATAACATTCGCAATTGTGATTAATTCCTATTTTGGGGGCGAGTTTTACTTACCACCACCGGCTCCCCCATCTTCATTTGTTTTAGGCGACGGTGACGTCATAAAATCCAAAACTTCGTCATAGTCGCTGTCGTCGAAGACAGATGTTCGATTCTCCTCACTAACCGTACACTTGCTCATTCCGGCCACGATAGAGTTCTCGTTTATAATACCGTATTCCTCAGAGTTGTCTTGGTCCGAAGACTTGCCTGTGAAAATGTATTTAAAAAATTCATCCTTCATACAAACTAAAATTAATACACATGATTGGAAAACGTGCATTAGAAATGTTAATTACCAGTTTCGTTAACAAGTTGATTCTGACGTAGGTTAAGTTCAGCTTCGTTGGTTTCTGGCAATCTTATGTTATTGGTGTTTGAGTTATCTTGGTTATTCTTCAAAGGCCCATTATCTGCAGAATAAAGATATTCAGTACAGACCTTTTTATGTATCGCACGCGCCAGCTGAGATCTATTAAACACTCGGACACTTAAAAGGATGGCAGTTATATTCTCTATTTTCAAGGCGTGATTTCACAAGGCGTATTTTCGTGAAACATAAAAAGCCAAACTTAATTTTGCAGCGATCGCCCTGCAGTCCAACTGGAACCGTTTAAAGGTTATAAGCTTGCTATAATAACACTCAACCCACAAAAGCTTTTACTGTGCCAGGTATATAGTCGTTTGCACGGCATTTTCGTTTGTAAAGCTCGTGCCATGCTAAACCTATTCAACATAGTAAATTGAAATAATGTAGTTAGGCTGACTTCATAGTTTCACTCTTGCCTGTCCAAATTACCGTTTTTTAATATATATCCTTTCAATTGCAAATAGACAAAAGGCATAAGTTTAATACGAAGCTTTTGATGCGGGAAGAAAAAGTTCTTTGAACCGTAAGTGATAAATTAGTCCAAACGTCCATGTTTTTTTGCAACGACAAGATTTTGTTTAAAATTTACAATTACCGTAGAACGAGTACGCATGTCACGGGTGATGAGTGGTGTTTACGATAAATCAGATGTTATGATTAAGTCGAGCTATTTTACTCATTCGTTCAATATCCGCCACCAGTTTGAGTCAACCCATATGTTTGACTTCAGCTAAGACGAATTGCTACGATAACCTCCATTATAAATTAGTGAACTTACCGCCGACGTAAATTGGTGACAGTCGAGTCGTCCCACTTTGCTGGGAATCGAACCGATCTCGCACAAAATCGCTCAAGCGTTGATTGATGATTACGTCATTATTCACGTGACTCCGGGAAGGTTCTTGTATTTGAATCATACTGTCTTGGTCGGAGACGCTCAAACTCTTGTATCTTATTCCGTTTGTTGTGTAACAGTTCCTATCGCCAGGTCCTTTGTTACAAAATGAAGTCTCGCTTGGACGAGATCTATAAAAGATGGAATTTAATTATAAACAATGTAACAATGTAAGTTTCTTTCAAAATACGAAATTCAAACCTTATCTATCGGTCCAGACAAAAATAATTCCTCAACAAAGATTACACAAATCAGCAGCTCATAAACCCGCGTAAAACATAAACCAATAAACAACTGCCGGTAAAAATAAGTTTAATAACTTGCTTCTGCTGACACTAGTCTTATTTATAAATCGGTTTCGAGCATATTAACTGTAATGGTGTGCTTGTGTTAAACTATATCAACCACTATCTTATCTTAGAAGCACAACTTCTGTTTATACACCGTCATCTCTGACAAAAAAACACAGAGCAAATATAATAAATGTTATGAGTAAAACAAATAATAACCTAATAAAAATACACCTTACAAATACTGCTGACTAAATTTCCACGCGTCTGTTAACGGTCCGGCCTCTTTCTGATTAAATCTCAGACTGAACGGGACAATAAATACGAGGCGTAGTTTGCGCGACATGACGCTCGTGCGTTGACGTATGACGTCATTGACGTAGCGCCTCTGGCAGAAAGATACCAGTGATCGGCTATCATTTATCTAGTATTGCATCCAAAGAAAATATGCATCGTTAGCATCAATAAGCAAACATCTCGTTTCCAAGCATCCTATGTTATTCCTTGAATCACACAGCAAAAAAGCTGGACTAACGATTTAGGCTTACGTCTAGCGTTGCGTCTGACGTAAGTAATCCGCGATGATGCACTAACTCTGCCTTACACCAAGCGGATGCAGGTTAGTGACACTTGTTAAATTTAAGAACATTTAGTTGCGTATTGCAGTCAAACGTGCGTATATTCCACCTGAACTAAGCGCTATCACCGCAAAATAAACCTCATATCCGTTTTTAAAACTTAACTGACCCGCTTTACATTTATCAAACAAATCAGCTTAAAATATGTCTCTCTATGTTCAAACGCTGTATATTCTATTTCACATTGTATTTTATACAGATAATCCATTGTATAGCCAGGGTTATTGTGTGTATGGCCAAGGATGTTGTCAACTAAAAACCGCGCAAACTACAATAGTTACAAACGGCACGTTTTATTCACATATTAAAGCGATGTGATTTTTACATTCCATGATGAGTCACAATTTGATGTCAAGTTGTGTAAACTGTAACCACGCACAGCTTAGTTGCTTCCAACCATGCGATTTTAGTGGGCGAAGGCGGTTCACATGTTATGCGAGCCGTCTAAACAACGTTAAGGTGTAATATTAGGAAACTGATTCACTTCTGGTTCCGACTGCGAAAGCGCAAAAAGGTATACCGCTGTTTGGGTAGTGCCAGTCACGCGTTATCACTTCGATTTTGTCGCAAACCCCTCCTTAACCGGTCTAGCATGAAAGCGCAAGCCGCGGAAGGAAGCGACTTTGTTTGTCACTACACTAAAGTATCCGAATCCTGGATTAAATCTTGGGTTAATCAGCGTCGTTTGTTGTGGTGCTGACGTGGGAATCTGTAGCGTCCAAAACCCCACGGAAAACGGTATGTTTGTAAACACTCCTCAATGACAGTTAAATTGTGAATACAAGGTAACATGACGCAGATTCAACCCGTTTCCGATAGATGTGTCGTGTTGAAATGTATTAAAATGTAACTCAAGCAACTGTCACGAGCGAAATCGCCTTGAAATGGCCAAAAACGTCTATGAATAATTTTAAGTGCAGGCATTGATTTCTGATGTCGCTACGGTTAAATGGCCAGGGCGGAAATACCACATGCCGTAACTAGCACCTTGTTACGTGTTTGTGAGTTGGCACCAGTTGCCCGTGTGTGGTCTGTAATTCCAAAATACAGCATTCTTTTCCCCTAGATTTGTTTGAACTCGTTAATAACTTCTTTGTTGCAGACATCTATAAATAGTTTCTGGCAGACCGAACAGTCGAGATCTAGATTATTTAATTTGTATTAATCGTTTGCCCAACTTCCAATCACGAATGCCGAGGTTACTAGGCAATCAGACACGATGCGAAATCACGCATATTTAACTTAGAACCAATACATGATCAAATCAATCTAACATTTTAGGATGTTTCAACCGTCTGCACGTATCGAATAATTAGCGGACTGTTTTACACGGAAAAACAGCATGTGGCTTAGCTCCTTGTTCGGTTAAAATTTTGTTTGGCGAGTTCAGTTCAGTTAACCTGCGGGGTTAAACGACCTAGCAACTTTATATTCTGCATTGCAGCAAACTCGAATAACCCTAAGGTTCGCATTATATATATATACTCCGGAAGTAGTTTACATTGCGGTACAATCGTTTGCATCTTTCACCCAGGGTCACCACAATCTCAATGGATTATTCGTTTGTAAATGAATATTTTCGTATCTCTCCAAATGCGTCATTAAAACACATGTACGTCACTTCTCAGCGAGTCAGGGAACGAATCGCTGCATTTGTTGCTTTAACGATGTTTTATTCAAATTGCGACGAAACGCATGTGTTAAGTTGAGTATCCAGCATGAATCATTTGTATTAGTAGAAATGACCGGTATTTACGTAATCACATGAAGCAAGTTTAAAATAATAGCGAAATGAAAATCATGGACGCTCCAAATTCATGATACTCTTCGATCATTGAAATAGTTATCCAAATACGATTGCGATAATGAGCGACCATATTTTGATCCAAATCGTTTTCTTCTAAACTGACATTCTCAGACAATAACCTTTATTGAAGTAAAACTTGGATGTTTTCTTATAGTTAATAAGACGAGCTTCCGTTCTGGACTGTCTTAAATAAACCACACGAAACACGCATATCTGTTGTTGTTGGGTTATTTCTAGGCGCTGTGTAGTTACAAACAATAATAATGCCTATATACAGTCATTGCTGATATTTGTCTTTCTACCTGTCTAAGACAATCACTTTCCAGAAAAACAATTGTTTTCCTCTATGTCACTGGAATTAAATGTCCGGTTACAACTGCGCAATCGTTGAACGACTGGCATTCCTACCTTGGAACAATTGGTATTGCGCTGCGAAACATAAAACCAAGGGGTCGTGTTACACTTTGTCGAACAACGTTTCAGCAATATTTAGATTTCGCGCAATCGGAACAGAGAAGTGGAGTAATTGGAAGCTTTCCATTAATCCATTCCATGCCAAACGCGATGCAAAATTAAACCCCAACACGCGGCTGTGGAACTTAACGCAAGTGCGGTCGCAGTTAAAAAAGCAGGCGCGCGCCGAATTTTAGGAAGTTGTTTGTGTGGGAATTGGGAAATCGAGCAATGTTAAAACGAGGGAACATCAAGTCATGCACAACACGCTTCCGAACGATCGCCTTTATTTAGCAAACTATTTGCATTACATCAGAATCGCTTATACTATATTAAAAGCATGAGTCTTCGCACAACATTTGACTTATACACCATCAGCATGTACATTTTTGGAAAGAAGAGCGACTAAACTTTGACTCGCAGTGTCACCAATAGGTCACTGATGATCTAAAATTGGTCGTTAATTTATACTTTGCTACAGCAGCAACAAACAAAATTCACCCCAACTTTTAAACTCACGGTGGCCTTACAGTAATATACGAAAGAATGTAGAAAGCTTTAAATCGAGTATTGATGCTAAGAGCACTATTATATTAGGTAGAAAGTGACGTATAAAAGTTTCACGATATTGAATGCTTACCTCAACCACCTCACCAAAGCTGTATTTTCATAAATTAGCGACTGAACATTGGCGCCAGTTCTATCAAAACGCTGATGTGTTCGTTGTATTATTTTAAGGATCAGACAGGTTTAAACGCGACTGTTCCTCAAGACCGAAATTTGACATAATTACTACGATACCTCCTCCCCTTTTTGAAATAACCTCAATAAGTAGCGCAACATGACAATTACCAGATTCGACAACTAACCTAGTATGTCTCATTATACTTAACCTTGTATCTAACAAAAAGCTAATTACTTCGAAATTGGTTGCAAATATTTGTGCTTGAGTAATCTAATTGGAAATATTGTGACTTAAATCTCACATTGCCTGGGGGTGGTCCATACTGGCGATTAGCATAAATCAGAGTAATATTATGACAGGACATTAGACACATCTAATTTTTCACTGCCTCCGCGTGAAAAGAGTTGACGACAGGGGAACAAAGTGCTAGCCATGAAACGCACGCGCTGTCCACCTATCACCATACTGCGTGTTCCCGGCGGACAGAGTTAATAGCAATTCTCACCAGCATGCTAATGCGGTCATCATAGCATACACAAACACCGGGCTAGCTCTATACTCCATTTGCGCAGGTTGAGAGTTTGTTTTAACTCGCTGTTGTTGGTTCTGTCATGTAATATAAATTTTCGTCGTAAGAACTTTTCATCTCTTTGTATCAACGCCGACTCTTAATCTCTAGTCGCCCTGGTTAATAAGTCATAAACCGCGGTCAGATTACTGCGTAATTAGAAAATAAAACGCGGTGCCAAGGATATAAATTTTAATTACGAGCCTGGAGCAAAATCGGCAAAACAATCTGAACTCAGGGACATATAAACTATATTAAATAATCTAATTTCCTCCCTCGCTTAATGTTTACAGCCTACCTAACAATAAATAATACTTAGTCAACATTTCGTCGAATACCCCACACCATATCTATACTGATGGCGCAAAACATCGTTGCTTCCTAAATCAATCTATCATCACGCTGCGGTCGACCAAAAGCAACAATCCACCTTGGCAGCACACCTTATCCTTACACGCTGTCATCACTTCAAAGTATAAAGCTTCTGATTTTGTCCAATACGACCTTGACCTTTACTTTCTATCCCAATGACAGAATTGCCCGAGCGATATACCTCCGAATATACAAGTTATTGAACCCGAATGAACTAAAATGACTGGTTCGTGCTGCTCGTTCATTCCTATGCCGACCGTAATTTCCATGCAATTACTCCGGAACGCACGATTAAACTGCCACGTCGTCCAACTAGCATAAGTAATGCTTTGTTCAGGCTTACAACTCAATTATCTTTGCTTGGTTTGAATATTATCTCAACGGGAGTAAGACGATTTACCAACAGGAATCTACCAATTTAAACCTATGTGGAAAGTTATAACAAAAACACCACATCTTATTCAAGTTGCGAAAGCATCAAGTAAAATTATATTTGTTCAATATTCGTTATTACTCTAACTAAAACCTTTGGCAAAAATCAACAAAATATACGACTGTTCGGAAATCCACCCAGTGAAACTCAATCTATAAAGTGTCCGTCGTCTATCTCTACACAACTCAGTGGCAGTTTGCTTTCGCTCGACTCATTCGCCACATATTCCGCCGACTGTTTGACCTATTTTTTCAGCGAGGCCTGGTTAAAAGCAAGTAACCGAAAAACTGAGAGAAGACTGAAGTTGAATTCCAGACTGCCTTGTCTCGTCGCTCTATACATGACGTGTGTAACCCAGCTTAATTCGTAGGCACAAACTTCTTCTGTTTGACAAGCAAAGATGTGACAGACACTAATTCAGTATTAATATCATTTTAAACTTTTTTACATTATGTGCTGGTTCCAAATTGTATTTGCTTCCATTAAAGCAGTGTACAAAGCGAAATGAAGACAACTTCGGCAAATATTTGAAACAGAGCCTACTCTGCCAATTTGTTTGTCTAAAACTCTAAAATATAAGACAAACCAAAATGGGTTGGCTATTATTAATCTTGTACGTGTAACTACAATGGTAAATAAAAACACGTGACTAAGCATGACACAAAATAGCAGTAATGTTGTTGTATTTATTTCCGCTGCCTGTTAAAACCTTTTCTGACTACTTTATGAACACATTTGTTATTGCCACAATCAGGCTGCTGTTAAACTAAAAGTCATCTACTTCATTAACGAAATAGCAGGTTGTAACGATGCTTTCAACCCATTTAAATATGTCCTACCCAAAATCTCCTGAATAGCCACAACCAATATTCAATCCGTATCTAATAATCTGAGGCGAATAATGCTTTATACATGTTAGATTGTAACTATTGATCCGTATTCATTGGTATTGGTCGATATTTGTTCTACCTGTCATTGAGTGGATAGATCAAATTCTGTTGATTGCACAAGCCTTCGCGGCATAGTTTCGGGCTTAAGGTGTTAAATTCCCCTGTTAGCTTTCCGGTGAATAGCGACTAAGTAATTTTATTGTGCATCGCCGGCTTACGATTTCACTGACGTAATGGTAACACACGAAATCCCCGAACGGTATCTCGATGACGTAATCGTTTAGCATTTTTACGTTATATCATCCATGCAGGTTTTATTTCCATGTGCGCCATTCCTTTACTAAAAACTTTACCGTAACTGTACGGACCACCCTGACGATCGCTAAAACCGCGAAAGTAGCCGTTACAATACTTTGCCTTAATAAATTGAATTCCATATCAGCGGTAACAAAAGACTGACGATTTTCCGTCTAGAATATTACATTAGCCCACTGAGAACGTTCTTCTGCCAGAAACACTCGCACAAAAGTTTAATCTACCCCGAATATTTCGATTCACATTTCTCCAGAAATTCAACGCCGCCTTTAGATTGTCCCTCAACAAAACAGTCATTGGTGTTCGGCGTTGCGTTAACGCTCACAAAGGCCGGCGAGAACAACATGTTCAAAGTAGTAATCGGTAGTCGAAGGACATCGAAGAATGTATACAGCGGTACACAAATGCAAGTATAAAGAGACGCAACAACGCAACAACAAAACTTCACGAAAACCACCCGAAACTGGATTTCGAAACACGCGAAAAGAAAAAGCCATCACAAATTCAACTTTTTTGGGGAGAATGTCCATTCTTAACGTAGTTACACCACCAACTACACATAGCTTCGCAATTTGTTGTTTAATATGGGCGAAGCTTCCTTACGCAATAAAATACTTACGCGCCTTTCTTTAAAGGTTGTAAAATCTGTGACGATGCGAACGAAAACGCTAATTTTACAACTTGGTCGAAAATCTGAGTGCTTATTCATGGACATTTTTACTTGTGGTTTGTTGGGAGAATAGATTTTTTTAAAGGCGGATTGTTCGGTGTTTTGGGTGTACATTAATTTTTACTCGTGTGTAACTGGGTCGGTTACCCAACAATGACTGCCACACCCAATGTCAAAGAAGTACATGTTGTAGAAGTTACTATAGTTTGTCGTTCTTTCTTTTCATTTTACACTTTTAATTGTTATAATTAGTGATTTAATGGATGAAGCGAATTTATAATAATTTTGCTTTTCTACATCATGTAATGAACGCATTTTTTAAATTTGGTGCCAGTTGTTTTCATTGATAGTTGTGTGGTCTAGTATTTATATTACGTCACTATTATTGCCACAAAAAGGAACATATAGATTAGCATCGAAGTGAATCGGGTGCCGGATGTTTCAAAGCTAAATGATTAAGTCAAACGAAGCAGATCGACAAAGAGATTGCGTTATAAAAAGTCACTACAAACAAACCCTGCAACCCGACCTCGTCACAAAGCTGCCTTGTTATCATGCACACCAGGTTAGAACCATTTCCAGGTGGCAAATCTTGAGTTTTTAAGAGTTCGATTTATCAAGATGGCGTGCGGCGATACTCTTGAAAAACTGGTTTAAACGAAATATTGAGATAGATGTAGCACTGCTTGTTATGTCGTTTTTATTATACCTTGTATTTTCGGACCATAATTTCGGCACTTCCACGAGCACTTGTGAAGTTATAATTAAACTTTTACAAATTAATTGCCCACAGAATGTAAGTTCAATATTTGTAGCTGGATATTACAACAGAGATCGATGTGAGTATTGCCTCTGGGCGTAAGTCTTGCGAAATCCGCCCGACGCGCTGTCTAACGAAACTTGCAATTGTGTAAATTTTCGACCATCATTATCGCCACCGCACAGTCGATTTTATTGCGTCACCAGCTGACCCCACACCTGACAAAGCTGGCACGTGACTTACCAGCAGGGACGACATCCACTCGGTTTCGATTTCCAATTCAATCTTTGAAAGAAACGACTCGGTATTGTTAACGAAGTCAGCGTCAGTTCCTTTGTTTCCAGTGTTATTAAATTCGGTTTGTTTGAGCGTGTAAAATAGGATTAAAGATTAATGTTTTGTTGCTTTGCAATCGTGTTTACACTGAGTACCGTGACTTATTTCGACTGAACCAAAACAAGCGATCCCGCAGAGGTTCCATAAACAAAACAAAGGCGCCAATATTGCGTTGATTAATTGAAACACAGTTTCCGCCCGACAAGAATTGGTTTATAAACGCAAAACCCAGTGCGTCTCAGAACACCTCTGTTTATCGTTATCTTTTCGCAGCCACAACACAGGGCAATTTGAAACCTGTGTGGTCGCTGCTCCATAAAAAGGCTTTTAGTACTCCTGATGGACTGTACTGACCATATGTCGTATTAAAATTCCACTCCATTTTTGACGTTTTGAACTTAGCTTATGCAAACGGCGGTGCAACAGCCTAAGCTGCATATTAAATCGATGGCTTATCCGTAGAAATCAATTCGCGCACGCCATTCTAGGCTAAAGGCTGTTTGTATTCAGAACACCGTTAAATTCTACAATGGCACGTAAATTTCGTAGTTTTATATAATTCCGAATTCCGAAATACAAAATCTCGTAAACCTGAAGAGAGTTTTAATCTATAGCTTACTACTACAGTGTTGGCTACACAAAGACTTAGCCTCTATACGATTCAGGCGTCATTATAGCTGAGCAATAAAGGTAAAATAGAATTTTCCTAATAATCCTTTTATCATATGTAAGAAATGCTTCGAGTTAACATCTACCAAATATGTCTGTATACCAAATATGTCTCTTCTTGTTTTGAAGGTACATATATACTTACTGATAGATGATGCTCATCATCATACAATAGGAACATTGTGCGAGGCAATAAGCCTCACTGCATTTCGTGCAGAAACACATTGCCACAAGGCAAACCCACTAAAAACCGACATTAGTTATGTTTAACGGACATGCGTACTTCAGTCCTTTAACTGTTCACAAACAGCTGGTTTGTACCTTTCCGAGCACTGCTTTAGCCATATTTGTCACCTATGAGCTCCCAATAATAAACATAAGTGTGTGCGGCTTATTCAATCGGGTTAACTTACCACAATGCTGACACGTGTAATCTTAGATTATCCGATCATTTATTTCTGTTTTCTAACATTGGGCGTTACGTGAGGAAAAAACGGTCATCGGGATCTTCATTTTAAACGGATTGTGGTCGATCGAGTATGCGCTAAAAGATTATAAATTGGCAGCCGAAATCGTCAGCGCCCAATACCATCCAGTTTTGGACAATTAATTTAAATCATCAGCGGTGATAACTTTTTACATTGCGCATGCTCACTTTACATTCATGTATTTTAAAGGAACATTTCGCCAACCGCACTTCAAACGAGTATTTCCGCAAACGTCTACCTACACAGTTTGATGTTTGGACTGTTTCACCGCAAAGGGAAACGATTCGTGAAATCAAAACGAACAAGTTTAAAATGCGGTGATTCTCTTATTAATATTATTGGATCCCTCGGGATTTCCGCATACAAAATTAAACAAAAGAATTGCAGACTGCTAAACCGTATATCCCCATTCAGACAAAGGCCGCAAATCTAATGATTGCAACATCCACTTCACTTACCGAGTTGGCGGTTTTCCTATGATATGTCCGTAAATCCTGGATCTTTTTGGGCTCGTGATTGTGTAAAGTAAAACCGGGTACAGGAGCCAGGAAACGTATACAGTGTAAACGCATGAATAGCTGTACCACTGCAGTGAAACGGCGATCCATTTTAAACATACAACGAAGGAGAGAAGTGGACGTGATATGAGCGCTCCCCACTCCTCTAACGACACCTAGTGATTAAAATGATTTGAACGTTCGCACTCGTCATTTAATTGGCAATATGAAACGTTTTACTGATAAAAGTATAGAATCGTTTGCCTCTTTTATACAGTAATTGCTAAAAAGTATAAATGTTTAGTCGTATGGACAAATAGTTAACACGACAGATCATACATTGAACTGTAAGAAAAACGGACGTAGTAACGAACCCATTATGGGTTCAAAACATAAGTAGGTAAAAAAAGCTAAAAATATATTTCGAGAGGTACAGTAATAGATAAACATCAAAAAAACATACCATTTTTCCGTTTCGCTCCACCTTCCTCAGAACCATCCATTCAACCACAGAAATGATGATTGTACTTGTACAGCCCCAGGTTGAAATCGCAAAAGCGACCGTGAGCGAAGTAGATGGCCACGTCATCCAGCATATTGGCATAATCTTGTCAGATTTTATATCCAGTATATTAGCTAAATATTCCGTTTCTTGAACAACTCTTTTTAGAGGGTTGTTTGTGATTGCAACTACAGTTTCTTTGGTCAAACCACCCACCATGACCAATATTGGAGAACTCTGCTCATGTTCAGTCCCATTTAACCCAATCTGCAGTTTCGTCTCTGGCATCGTGTGGTTTTCCGCAAAAAGAGTGGCAGCAATTGTGGGATGAACTTGATTGTGGAAGTAGTAGTTGAGCATGAAGTTGAGGGGCATGGTTATCAGTGCTGGTATTCCTGCAAAGGTCCGTATACACATTAATATTTTACTATGATTTGTATATTTATAAAGGGTTAGGTTAACGACTTTTATCGCTTTAATTTTTATGTGTCTTTCAATAGCTCTTTCTAACATAAATCTAACTATGACTGACTTATTTATCAATATCAGTTCAGCCAAATTTAAATTATAGGTAATGAAAATCCTTCTCATTATTCAACTGTGATCTATTTCTGTACACTAAACCAAAAATCTGGATTGATTTTCGTTGACCATATCTTTAAAGGCTAGGTACATTCGCTTAAACGTTTATTGGGACCACATATTCAGATACACACTAGGGCAAGTTTGGTTGTTGCGGGTCGCGTGTCACCTCAAAGATACAAACAACCATTCGCTATCATTAAAGTTTGTGTGTACATCTCGTCTTAATTATGTTGCCTGCTACTTACCAAGTGTAAATAAAATGGTCTTGACTCTGATAAAACGCTTGCTCATACACGCCACCTTGCGAGTGTTAAGATTGAGCACATTCGCAGCCAAGATGCATTGAGTTTCCATCATCATTATGCACTGTTTCAAACATTTGTAGAGTAAGGACTTTTTTTAGGTTTTTACAAGTCTAGCCAAAAATGTATTAAGCTTTAGTGCTGTGGTGGCTAAGCGGAAGTTATGTGTTCGATTCCATAGATCGCCTAAAACGTATGGTTATGTTAATGACCAAGCCACTTTTCAAGTACTGTTTAAAATAAATAATGTCGACACCAAAACACAATAGAAGTAAACAGAAGGGCGTGTTTTGATGTATCGCTTTGAGGATAAAAATAAGTTATGCGCCTTGCGCCTGTTGATAAAATTAACTTTCATTGTAAAAAGTTTTGTCTGGAAATTTCGGAGAGAAAGAACTAACTGATCCAATTTTAAACTTTCGTCTGAAAATCAATAATATTAATGAGCTTATTTCGGCAGAACTAACCTGTAAAGCAAGTCCAATCAATGGAAAAATTGCTTTGTTTATTAGTGGACAAAACAGCTGGATTCCAGTCGTAGAAGCTATTGATGCTATGATTGACAGATACAAAATTGTGTGCACCATTTTTATGGCACCACTTAGCTCTTTTTCCTGGTAATAAATTGCGTAAATATTGGACAATTAGATTTACACAAAAACTTCACTCAAGAAAATGAAAAAAATGATGTTAATGCTCAGTTTAAAGTTGATATTACATTAGCAAAATAAGTAAAAGCAGTGGCAATGATGTTCCGTGTACATAACATACCTTCCTGCGCAGAACCACAATCCATCTTTTTCGATTCCTTACTTTGGAATAGATGAAACAGCCGATTAAAGCTGTAACTGTGAGAGAACTTATCGAGAGCATCAACACATTATCCCTGCCCACCCAAGCGGACGGAGGGCGACCGTTTGGCCCTTCATTCATTATTAACTGGAACCTATCGATAATATACCTCTCAAATTGAACCTAACCTACGGACAACAATTTAGTGGGTGCAGTCAACTTAAATCGGACCACCTGTAGTTGTATAAGTATTTACAGCTTTAATATTTTCAATAGAATTCGTAGATCCCAGAGGCTGCAAAATGAGCCAGTGCACATTATTCTTGCTTAGAATTCTCACGCCGCCAGTTGGTCTCCAGGGCTTTGATGACATTGATCAGTTTAGTTATTGGGGAATCCGGATTTTAAAGCTGCAAGCGGATTGCGTCAAAAAATCAAAGAAACGATTAATTGAATTACCAACAACCCAGCCGACTTTTGCACTTATAGAAAAGTACCATATTTAAATTGGTATTTATGTCACTTTAAAAATTCATCAGAGTGGGATTTTGTACCGGCAATAAAAAAATTGTTTGCACCTAGAAATATGGAAATAATTTTTTGCTAAAACTAACAAAGGGTTTACCTAATCATCCTGGATTTGTCCCTGAGAGACTAATTCTAAGTGACCCTGATTCGTCAGAGTGGAAAAATAAGGTCACCAGTACAAAGCTTTTAACAATTGATTCTTTCACTCTAATGGGTTCCCTGCTGGCTTCATCTTATTGCACATATCATTAGTAACCACTGTACGAGTAGAAATGGGACAAACAAAACGAAATTCTAACACTGCACAATACACAGTCTTGGTTTACACGCATAAACGCTGACCTGTAACTTACACACAGCCTCATCTAATATGCACAAACGGCGGCGCCGTGTATATACTCTCATAAATAATATATGGCACAGGAAAATAGTATTTCTAATTGAGTGCTTAGCTGGTTCACTCTGCGGGTTAGTTGGCTTTACTAGAGATTCCGTTTGCCCCTTAATCCATTGAGAATACTTACTGCATTCTCAGCGACAAAACGTGAAACTCTCGAGTGTTGCTTTATACTTAAGGAGCCGCTTGTCTGTTTGTTTACATCCATTAACGCCCAACAAAATACAACTAGAACATTGCCGAGTATAGAGCCTTGTGGTTTATCCTGATGTAACATTAGACCGTTCCTTTAACATACAACCAACTACAACGCCACTGGTCATTCCCGCGCGATTCAAAATAAAGCTGTCGTTCCCACCCCGCTAAGCTGAAATACGGAGCTAAAATGAAATCTATCGATCAGAAAGCGCATGCACCAGTACTACACGAAGAAGATAAATGAATAGAAATCTCGATCGATTATACGACCACTGCCTGACCACTTCTGCGAAACAACAGCTGCTCCAGTAAGTATCTTTATTGATCACGCATTATATAAATCTTAGTTAAACCGAATCTCCAATGGAAAAACTATGGATAATTGCCCATTTATCTTAATGCATAGAAACATGCTGACCATTACGGATGTACCTTGTTTATTTAACCAGCAGCAAATATAGTGGAGCCAGAGGTTACGATCAGTACTATATTATAATTATGGTCATCTAGACTTCTCTTTTACAACAATCTAAGATGAAATATTTTTGTGTTTGGTTAGGCTTGTTCAAGAGGTAATGAAACCGCTTGACTTGACTTCCTTAGCTTCTCCATTTACAAGCATTAGCTTTCTGAAGATGTCGGCAGTTATAAAATGTGACGTTATGCGTAAATGTATGGTGGACTGACACTTTGTAAGAAGAAAACAAGTCTAGTTTTAGTGTCGTATATATATATATATAGTCCTGTAGTATTCATGAATAGTAGGTATTTAGTATCGCACGCACTGGTTTTGTTTCCTCATATTTGCTGATTGTGATTAGGCGCTTTGTAATAATCGAAATACACAGTATTGTGTTACCACACAGTCATTGCGGTTTGTGTTTGTTCAGGTTTAGATTTATAATTCCGTATGAATTGTGTTTGTGGAAAGGTATTAAACATTACCATTTCTTATAGACCTATCTTTTTTTACTTACACAGACAATAATATTCTGACATAAAGATTTTTTTCAGTTTAGAGAAAAAAAATGAATGGACTTATTCAAGCGTGGTCGTATTGTTAGCGGTGCCTCGCTATTCTGCTAGATCAATTATGACCGTCGCGTAGAGTGAGAGAGCGTGCTCATTTTGTTTTGATTCTTCTGGACCTGAATATAAACGGAAGTACCGAAGGTATAAAGCGTTACTGTAAATAAGCTTACATAGGACCGGCATTTGACTGATAAGCAATTGTTTCAGATTAGCCTGCAGGCATAAAAGCGTTGTAATGCTAAACGTCACAATCGTGTACGTAAAATACCGCACTGTTACGTCGCCCAGACTCTTTTATATTGTAATTGGTTTAGTTTAAAGTATTATCGAGCTTAGACAAGATGTATAGGCAGGGTAGAAAGAGTCTATATTTAGAAGTATGGTACACGATTTTACTTCGGTGTAAAGGATATCTCTACATTCTAATGGTAATTTAGCTTAGCATGAATAATGTATTAAGGATCAGCCCAACAACATTTACCAAAGGCAAACGCGTATTTTTTTGCTGTAAATTACATTTTCTTTTGTATTTTCTTCTACGGAACGTTCGTGACAGTAAAATCCAGGGGGTTGTCAAATCTGACTGAAACTTTAATTTTTATTTGCAGTTTTCGTAAAGTGGTTAATATATTTTATATGTATTGGATTCGTTTGATGTCTACCAGTACGTACGATACTCTGTAACATGATACGTAATTACCGAGAACTCCAAACATTCAAATGTCGTTAACAACCGCTAATCCGTGTAACTTGTCAGGTAAGTTTAAATCTGATGCAGGTAACAACAGAAATTAATCATAATCTGATTATTCCAAAGGGTCAATGAATGTTTCTACCTTGAATCAAACAGAATGCTTGAATGTCACAATACCACCCTTGACTGTGGACAATTCTGCTTTGGTTGCTGCGAGCAATGCTACGAGAATCGCATCTGCGTAAGTTAAATAGCTTAAGTATAAGTTAAAATTGCGTCTTTGTATTTGAACATTGCCCCGCTTTAAAGGCAAGCTTGATCTTAATAACGCCAAGGTTAATATGCTTTCTAGGGTATTGATTGCCGTCGTCATGTTTGGATTTGGTTGCTCGATTGAACTAAAGAAAGTGTTGACTTACTATAAGCAACCTAAACGATTTGTCGTAGCCTTGGCTTTGCAATTAATAGGAATGCCACGTAAGAATGAATTATGTGTAAAAATAGGACTATTTAACAATATGTTATTTTCTTGTCTAGTTCTCGGGTTCGGACTGTCAGAAGCTGTTCAGATGACTCCACCAGAAGCTACTGGTGTTTACATACAGGGTAGTTGCCCAGGTGGTACTTACAGCAATCTCGCTTCTTACTGGTTAGACGGCGATGTAAATTTTAGGTAAATATTCAAATTCTTAATAAAAAGAAGCCGTCCAAGCATTTTCTCACAAAAACATGTGCGGGGAGCCACACCTAGTCGGGAAGTTACACTTCATAGCTTTTAGTTTATATAGCTTATGTGGTTCATTTACAACGATAACGAAATTTATAACTTGGATACATTGTGATATGCTTTTATAACTATTTTTGTTTCTCAGTGTTGTTATGACAACAGTTTCAACATTACTGGCGATGGGCACGATGCCCCTCTGGTTGTTCTTGTTTCCTCTCATGAGCAACTCAAACAACACGCTAAGAGTTCCTTTCGACCAATTAGGTAAAAAACCAGCTCATATACTTTATGCGATGGTTGACTGCCAAAACGTCGTGGACAGAAAAATAAGCGGGCAGGAGACTTTCTGTAATAACAAGGCAGGTTGCTGGACCGTTGCCTCTGTTTTAAAAGTCACCATGTACGTGCTGTCATCCATTACGTGACGTCTTTATCCTAACTATAGGACATGGGGATATCCACAATGTGTTTGATGCATAACGCTATTTGTGCTGTTGCTAAGCCAAGAAATTGTTGCTGTGATTTCGTCTTGTCCCCTTTAAAAATTTTGACTTTATTTTTCGTTTACTCTTTAACTACAGAATTACCTTAACAGTAACTAATGCCAAAATAAGCACATAGTAACATATTATATAATGCCAAAACACGCACACAATTTCATCATGGGATTTTTACATCATCTGTGGCAATATTTTTTACAAATTATAAAGACGTCATTTTTCTAGAAAAAGATAAACATTTGAAATTGCTGTATTGAAAAGATTATAGAATAAATAAATTATTTAATTTTATTTAGCTTTAATCTACAAAGGCCTGTTGTCACTTATATTGTGCATGTCTTCACTACCAGACTAATAGTTTAACTTTCCAGGTTTCGCATTGTTAGGGATAATTCCACCGGTTTTACTTGGTTTGCCTGTAAACTACAAGTTCCCCAAGCGAGCACCGCTTATTACCAAGGTATTATCTCAAGGGCTTTACTGTTTTCACCACTTTTAATATCAAACTGTGTTCTGAAACTAAATTTTCATGTAAACAAACGTTTTATTTCATTTTAATAAAGGCTTAAGGTAACTTTATTTTTTATGTATAGATCTGCACGGCATCAGGATTCGGTGGAATTGTTTTGATGAGCATTATACTCGCTGCAACTCAGAGAGTCAATTACTCAATTTCATGGCGACAAATTGTTGTAAGTGTAGTAAAATTGCATGTTGATCAAAACACAAAACATTTGTTCCTCTTCCAGTAACTTATAACTCTAAATTTGCTACAAAATATATGTTTGTATACAACGTTTTGCAACTTTTTGATTTTCCACACAGCTCGGGACTTTATATAAAGCATTGATGTTCTTAACTTCAAGCGGATGGCTCATTTGTATAGCTTAACGATAGAAATCGTAATATCTTCTTGCAATATAGCAATACAAACCGCAATTTTTTTAAATTAACAACATAGGTTATATAATAACTGTTATATTGAATTTGAGCAATACGGTTTGTGCGGAACTAGGGAGTAGGGTCCTATGCCCAATGTCTTTTTATCTATAAAATATATAACACGCAGTCAAACTCCCGTTACATGGTCAAAACCAATTGCTATTCCTGAGAATTACTGCGAGACAATATACGAACAATGTTATAACCAATGGATTTTATCGATTCCACAAATTGCAAACTATAACCTCTGAGCCACATATAAACACCGTAATAGCTTTGTATAAAAATGGACCGTTCGAAACAAGAAAACTGACCGATACATCCATGTTTATTCATAAACCTTAAATAACTAAACATATTGTCAGTTGTAACCGTTGAAGCTTTCCATAGGTTTTGTTGTTGTTTCCATCAATCGGGTTAACTGCTGGATACTTAGCAACGAGACTGCCGTGGCTAAAATACGACGTTGCGCAAAGGCGAACTGTGGCCATCGAGACCGGAATGCAAAATACAGCTCTGGGCGTCTCAATTGTCCTAATATCATTCAGGTCAGGGGTATTTTTACGAACTTTTTATGCAAGCCTTTCGATCTAAAGCTAATAAACAAAGACGTTAGTTTGTTGTGGTTAAGAAATACGAGTCTTCCCCTGCCATATGGTTGCTTGACGATTTTGCAGAAAAGCATCATACCTATTGACTGGCCATTTGCGAAAGCTTTCATTTTGTTATATTTAAAGGTAGAGTTTTTAATTACAGCATATTAAGATGCATATTTTTTGTCAAAAGATAATAATTCAAGACAGATAACATGATATGACATTGTTGATTTTACACAGTATCACTCTACCGGAGTTCGGGACCATACTTCTATTTCCTGCCATCTATGGCGGGTTACAAGTCTTTCTAACACTGCCCGTCGTTGCAGTATACCGTCTTTTAAAATGGAGGGGGCATAATTGTCTCATTCCCGCTGAAACCGGGGAACCCCCGACTAATGGGGAAAACGGCATTACCAACCCCGCTTTTGAAGCCGATTCTGCGCATGAACCTACTAATGCGTGAAGAATGACGTATATATTTTCTTTGTTTATATGTGAGCTTGGCGTACTTGCAATTGTTTTGTTTTCAATTATTAGCGGCAATTTCACAATAAAAAATATTCCCAAACACTGCTTTTCTAAGATGCATTAACCATTTTGTTTTTAAGGCGAATTAAGTTTGGTTCATTGTGTCATATTTTAAAGATTTGTATAAATGGGTGTATGCTTAATATTTGTTTTATATAAAAAATACGTTCTCGAAAAATAAAACCCATTTGTTTATTTATTTCTAGGCAATAAGTATACTTATTTTCTTGTTTCCGGCGTTTTCTGTATAAAATTGTGCGTTAAACCGAAGACGACACTTTACGCGTTTCCTAAATGTTCGAATTACGGAAATAACGTGTTTATTGTAAGAAGGCAGTGGAGAAATAACAATAGATCGTTGAAAGAACGAATA
This sequence comes from Ciona savignyi, assembly GCA_000149265.1. Taxonomy (NCBI): domain Eukaryota; kingdom Metazoa; phylum Chordata; class Ascidiacea; order Phlebobranchia; family Cionidae; genus Ciona; species Ciona savignyi. The sequence goes on from CH002357.1 coordinate 479,697, forward strand.
TTTGCAGGCGTGGCAGATGAGCTGCTATAGTAAAAAGCAATAAGACAGCCTTCCACGATATTTTTATATTTTAAGTAATTTTGCGTTGAACAATGACTTCTAATGCTGGATTTGTCGGTGATGAAGTCGAACCTTCCAAGGTAAGCTGATATCTTTAAAAACGTTGATTTTCCGTTGAATTTATGTATTTTGTTTTTCCCAGACACTGAGCGAGCTGTTTTCGGCGGTAAGAACTGACTTTGTTTGACCATAGGTTATTTGTCTATGATTTTAAGTAAAACGAACATTTATTTTACTCGTAGAACGTCGGAGACGATTCTCGAATTGATGCAACAAGGTTCGCGCAAATGGTGAATGAAAATCGGTCTAACTTACCTCGGTCGGTTATCACGAAAGTCACCAACTACATTGACCGGAATAAAGACGGCTATGTAACTTTGGAAGAAATTGAGAAAATGGTTTGTTTTAAAAACTTATCCTAATATAGGCCAAGTCTTGAAGACAGATTAGTGTTTTGTTAATTTTGTACAAAATGATTCTTTGAACATTATTGATTTTATCGCAATTTTAGTGTATTTAAGTATCAATAAGTAAAACTTATGCTAATTGAATAACGTTTTGGAATGTAGGAGGCGGAAGACATTGAGAAGGTTGCGAAGAAAGCTGGTGTCACTCGGGGTCAACTCGCAATGTTCAACAAAGGTTACCAAAGAGTTGGAAATTTTATTCTCACCAAAGACCAGCAAAAACTGGCATACGGTGATCAATACAACTGCTGTCCACCACCCATTGGTATTCTGTTGATCAGTCTAGCACAGGTCAGTTCCATTGTGTATATAAATATATATATATATATATATATATACAGTATATATAAATATAGGATACTGGACCCTAAAATGGGGTAACCAACAACACATTATTATAACAAATTATTATAGTTTCCTTTATTTTATAGTGTTGTGTCTGCCTGTTTAGTGTTTATAACGACTTTTTTGCATTTATTTTTCTTCTAGGAAATATAAAAATAGTAACCATTTACTCTTTTATTTAAAACGGTAAATCTATTGAGCAAGAGAAGGAGACAGACGACATTTGTTAAAATAAATGCTTTTAATAATATTCTACCGTGTTTAGTAAGCGTCTGACCGAAAGCAATATATAATGCGCATAAAGAAAGTCACATGACAAAAATATAAGCTCTGTGAAATTCCGCTCTTATTATATTTCTTTCCTATTTCGCAATGTCGGTATAATTTTTATGCCTCACAAGACCAAAGCGGACCACTAATAGTTAAAACCATGCGATTTAGATAGGGGTATATATCTACTACGGTCAACTGAGCGGAGAATGGTTCAACATCAGTAAGGAAGTAATAGATTCCCCAATATCGTTCTTACCGACCAGACGAAGGGAGGCTTGGAGATTTATAACTTACATGTTCGCACATGCAGGGTAAAAAAGTGTTATAAATTATTTCATGGGAAAAATATACTACGAACAAAGTTATGTATATTTATTTTAAATGTTATCACTCAAATGAAGTGCTTTTCAATAAGTAATGCAAACCAGCGACCATAGCATGTCAGTTGCTTTTATTACGTCATAATTCTGTTATATTTCGAATTTCACCTTATCATTTTACAAAACTATGACATTTCCCTAAATAAGACCAAAATTGAATCAAACTAGTGGTAACATGCAATTACTACCAACCCGGTGTCGTCAAAGCCTTTTAAACTTTATTCACGTTTTTATATCAACATTGTACGTACATACTGGTAATACTTCCATAGAAGGACCCCTTTTAAACTATGACCATTGATCATGTTTAACTCTATACTTACAACAGTGATCTTTATAAACAATTAATCATGTTTTAATACCATGCAGGCTTGAGCATGTATTGTTCAACGTGTTGGTGCAAATGATTCTTGCCATTCCACTTGAAATGGTGCACGGAGGATTGAGAATTGGGGGAATATATTTCGGCGGTGTGATCGCAGGTAGATATGCCGTGTGGAACTATAGGAGCAACACATGCGCTTAATATAACTATATGCAAATTGCAACTTAAACAAATTAAGGCAGATGTTATTTTCATAGCAAAGTTGTAATACTGTGATAAGGTAACTTGCATTAAAATATTAATAGTAAAACTTGAATAGTGTTTTGTTGACATTTGAAGTATTAACAAATTGAGAAACTGTGTTTTTAGGCTCTCTTGCGTCTTCTGTTGTCGACCCTTCCGTTGCCCTTGTCGGTGGTAGTGGTGGTACTTATGCACTCCTAACAGCTCAAATCGCCAACGTTATCATTGTGAGTTATAATTGATAAAAATTAAGAAATTTTCTAATTTTATTTTTCACACAGAATGGAGATGTGATGGACAAGTTTTACAGGATACTGAGAGTGGTTATCACAGTTGTCCTTTGTAAGTAAAAAAAAACTGTCTACGGTCTAACATACGGCAGTAGCGTATAGTACTAAATATCCTTTGCTATAGTGGTCTTCGACTTCGGTTATTCGATCTACCGCCGTTTTCAACCTCAAGTTGCTGGTGTTGATGTCTCATTTATTGCCCACGTCGCCGGCGGTATTGCCGGAGTCACCCTCGGCTTGGTATTGCTCAAAAATTTTAAACAATCTTTGGCTGACAAGATCTGGTTCTGGATTGCCATTATACTCTACGTGGCTTTCATTATATTCGCCGTGGTGTGGAACGTCTTGTATCCAGACTTTCCGACTCAGGTTGTTTGAATCATCACCGATGCAAAGTAGTTACATCGCAAGCTTAAAACCAGCCAATATCTGTTGTCTATGCAAATATTATTGCGTGCTTTTATTTTATTTTGCAAATTTTCCTATACACAAATCGCATGAGTACTATACAATACTAACTGAAGATTTTAATTCGTGCAAATCATATCGTTGCTTGATTATATCTCCGCAGTAGAGCTAGGCCCACATAGCAATACAGAAAAATATGACAAAATATGTTGCATACAAATGGTCACAAGGTTATGGATGTTAATTTTATTTGGTATATGTAATGCCTGGCCCAAGTAGTGGTAACGGTAGAGGGGCAACCCCATCAACCCAGTCATCTTTTTCTACGTCAAAGCATTCAACCGTGTCAAGATTTCTTATTGCGCCGTCGTCGCAGTGTTTGCCGCCGACAATATAAATTCGGGGGCCTGGAAAATAGTAACATGATTACGTAAGAGAAATATGGTGTGATTATAACTTCGTGGTTACCCAGTACTGCTAACCCAGCGTCGTGGCGACCAATTCGCAGGGCGGTTACACCTTGCCAAACTTTGTTCGCATCGTTGTAAACGTCAACGTCGTACACACTGCTGAAGTTGCCACACTCCGTCTCCGCATCTAACCACGCGCCACCGAGCACATACATGTGACCCTGACAGACTGCCACGTTGGCAAAGCATCTTGGGAAGCGCATTGCTGCCATCATCTCCCAGCTGCAAACAGGACACTGCATTGCGTGCTACATGCTTTCATAACTATATAATCTACGCAAATAAACGTATCATTCTACTGGCTATTACGGTTTGGCTGCGAATATTTTAAAACTACGTGCATGGTTTTTCAAAGTATAACATTTTATGTCTTAAAGCTACATGTTGTGTCGATAGTCAGGCATTGTAAGTGGGAAAATATGCAGTAATCTATTTTAATTACTCTTTTACTACAAATTAAATTGCACAGCTAAGAGGCGTACAGACTATTGCCAAATTAACTTGACCACATACTTGCCATACTCCTCATCGTATGCTTCAACAGTGTCGAGAACTACACCGCTCTTGTGACAGTATCCTCCGACGGCCCACATTCGGCCTTTGTACACACACACCGAGACCCCGGCTCGGGCGCTGGATAAGGACCCAGAATACTCCCAAGTTCCTCGGTTAATTGAATATCTTTCCACGTCGCGTAGGATCCTTTGCTTGTGATCCTGACCCCCAATGGCGTAAATGTATCCGTTCAAATAAGCCGCCTGGTACAATAGAAGGGTGTTAAGAAATGTATTATAAACGCAACCGAAACTTATAATCAAAATTATCACAAAATATAAGCAATAATTATTACTTGTAATGACATTCTGGGTGTGGATAAAGATTCAATCTTACACCACTTTAAAGACCCAAGACCCAACCGATGGCAACTTGATATCGGGCAAACCTCTGCACCAGGACCAGTAAGCGAAGGGTCTGACCCACCTGGTGATAATGTTGAATTGAAAGAAAATAGGTATGGCAACAACTGCTTTGCCAAAATTTCTAATAAAAATGGCGACTATTAAGCTGAATAAGAACGCCTGGCATATAGTGGTGGAATAAAGGTTAACTGAAAGGCAACGGATTATTTTGCTGATCACTAAACTCCACGTTTGTGCCATGCACTTGGGACAATGTCCTGCACTTAACGGACACGAATCGAACTGAAACAGTTTTACCATCATAACCATGGATACGTGGTACTTTTACAATAGTCCGTGTCAAAATAACTACATCTTTTTTACAATTAAGTTTTAACCGGAATACCTTATCCTATAAGATACACATACCGATAATATAAAGAGCTCCTTTACAGTAGACAGCAGCGTGATGATTCCGGGGTTCCTGCAATTTGGCGAACCTCAGCCACGAATTCTCCCTCTCCTCATACTTATACACACCATCTGAGGCGACTTTCTGTTTCGTATCAATTCCTGTCAAATAATTGTTAGATGAGCCCGAGAAATATAAAAATAACATCGCGTTTTCCTTAGAGTCATTAACTCTATTAGGAGCAATGGGATTATTTGGGTAGCGGACGTCCCTTCACTTGGGATAGTTGCAGAGAAACACCATAAGGGTGATTATCTGCGGGGCAGCTATCTTAGTATACTTAATAGGACACAGTAGTTGTCAATGGCAGATGAGAATTTGATCAATGTTGTCAACGAACTAGATTACGAAACAATGTGCATGGTTTTATTCTCAAAAGTCACCTCCGGAAGCGAGTATGTAGTCAGGACAGCAAGCGCATGGTTTAATTGGACAGAAGGGTGAAGTTTTGTCTTTCTTCACCAGCCCACCGTCCTCCGCCACCGACCATTCTTCCTCATCAGAGTTGTAACATCTATAGATGGTGTATAACCAATAAAATTTGATCGAGGGTGGATATGTAGTTAAGGGGGTGGTTTAGCTAAGTATCAATCGGGATGAATCCCAAATGTCGGTACTGTTGGAAGCAGCATGTTCTATAGACTTAGCCCTTAGCGCTTATATTTCTTGTTGTGCAATTTTTTAAAATTTAAGAAAACAAATTAAATCTGTAGTCTGTGCATTTCCCTACTGTTTTGTAAAATTTGCCTCCCATAAAAACAGCCTAAAAAAATCTCACAAGTCTGAACCTACTTGTTCGTTCCTATTCGCTGTTTTTGTCCGCGAGGTGGGTCTATGGCATACGTCCCTTCGGAGAAAGCCGTTTCGCTCTGCGATTGCAAGCAATGATATCTAAAGGCTTCAAGGATCAGCACACGACACTTCTTTTTTCGCATCAAATACCCCTTCGTTTCAACATGCTCTGCAAGTTCTTGTGGAGATAACAACTGAAGCCTCGTCTGGGGTGAGAAAACAATTTAAAGAAGTTGATTTCACGCGTTCCCTTAAACAATTTTAATATAGTGCAATAAAATATGTATTAATACCTTGGAGAGGAGATATGGTGCGTGTACCAGATGCATTGGCTCGGCTTCAAGCCACCTGCATAGCGAAGAAAACACACGAAACTCGTCGATGTTTAGTCTGTCGTCATCCAACAGACATGCGATGGTGTGTACTGATGCTAGCCTATAAAATAGTATCTATTTGTACTTAAATTTCGTTCTATTCACTAGCTTAGGTACGATCCTTACTTCCAATTATGTTCGCGTGCAAATGATAAAGTTTAAATTAATCTATAACCGCAATTTGAGTCGTTACGCAAAACAAGTACACATCGACTATAGAGGTGCAACTATTTGCATCATAACATATTAACTGGTGAATAGAGTAAAATAAAGCCAACTTCGGAATTTATGTGTGTATTATTGCCGTTTTTTAACGGAACCCCAATTATCATATTTCAAGGTAATAAATACATTAGTTAAGTACTGTACATTGCAATTTTAAAACTGATTTAAAAAAAGTCCTGTTTACTAGACTTACAGAAACGCTTCCGTTTCGCAAACTTCAGAGTAATTTCTCGCGGCAAAAGTTTGCACGAAACTAAGGGTAGCAAGGTCACCCTGTAACCGAAGCTCGTCCATAACTCCAGTCGTTGTGAGGTTTTCATCCTTGGGGTGCCTGTAACCTTGCGGACCTGGCGCCTCGTTGAATTCCGATCCATTGCTTTGTAACTCACCGCAGCAATCTGATGCGTGGAAATACAGAAGTGAATTAGTCTGACCGTGAGGTAAATCTGTCGATTGCGAGGGAGCATACATGGGTATTCTCGCATCTCACGCCGGTAAAAATTTACTATTTTTTACCTGAAACACAAACAAAAGATTTTCACATATAGTTACTGATATTCTCTCCAGGCTGTATATATAAGTCTCCATGCACAATCATCGGGCTATACGCCTTCACATATCAGTATTCCCAAAATATAGTTTTAACCTAAGATAACATAATTAAAAAAAAAGTTATTGGTCAGGAAACGTTTATGGAATTATTAATAGGCAAAAAAAACAATTAACGAGAAAATTCCTAAAAAGAAGTGACAGGTCAGACGCGGAAATCTGAATTTCTGTACCGATTTCCGGGCAGCAGTTTTTGTTGTCCATTGCATCATGAACTCTCTGATTATATGGGATCTTCTGTCTTCCATGTATCATGCTTTTTAAACGAACATCGTTGCTAACCGACTTGTCTTTTGAAGAGCCTGTCAATTTGTATTTTTACAAAAACACTGTAAAAAAGAACGCTTTCTATAAATATATTATATTGTGTTGGTCGATTTTTATTAGCATCACTTCTGTGGTACCCCAAGTGAGGTAAACCCTCAGATGAATTTAAAAAGGCAATTCACACAACCCAGTTAATAGTTTCCTGGATGACAATATTCGTTTCCTGTCGCGTATGAGCGCACAGCTAAATATATATATAATTCTTCTATGTAACACGTAAGCAAAAATCTGGTACCGGGAGATTTCGACACGGTATTATAATAAGTACAGTCACCAAGAATTTGTTAACTGATGATAAATAGACATTAAAAAGCAGAGAATAACCAAATCCCAGGTTAAAGTTCAGAACTAAGGAGAGTCTGATTTTAAAGCCAACGCGACAATGGACAGACATTTAGTACCCGTAACATAGACAAGGCTTAGCAGTATTAAATGGGCATAAGCTCAAATAAATAGAAAGTTTTTTGTTTGTGTTAACAATTCTCACCAGGAATAGCGGCCATTTCCAGATCCAATAAAGTTCGCATTACAGCGCTTACCAGACCCTGCATTTGCAACCGAGCACCTGCAAGTACCAGCGGTCGAGCAGTAGCAGGAGTTACTTGGACGTCAGAGGTGTACATAAATGTGAGGACCTGTAAAATTAGAATAATCAAGATGAATATCGCCATGCCGTGGGTAGTTTTGTTTTGAGAAATAAAAAAGTAAAGGGGATTTTCAACAAACTACAGCCTACTCATTGGGAAAAGGGGGTTTCTATAGCCCACGCTTCTATATTTCGGGAGGGAATTGCGTGCGGCGTGGGTGCATGAAAACAATCCTAGTATATATATTTATGTGTAGGTCATAAGGAGAAATTTTATAATGACTCCAGCAACACTAGATTTTTGGATTTTGGGCGTTTTGATTTGATGTTCACACGGCAAAAATGTGCGTAGGCCCATTTTGCATTATGTTTTAAAGAGATAAAATCGAGGGGCGTTATTAGCCAGCGGCAGTTTCCTTTTCTAAGTGAAAAAAACAAGAAGGGGAATTTAAACCCTAATTATGTTTTTTTAAATAAAAAAAAAACAAGAAGGGGAATTTAAACCCTAATTTACATAAGTTTGACGTACCTTACCTGTGAAAAGATCTCCTTCGACATGAAATCCACTATCACTTCCTTTTCGCACGTTAGACTATTTGAAACGGACATGGCCGTTTTCTTGAGGAATGCATTCCTGAAAAACGGACTGACTGAAGCGGGAACGATCGCATGGCAGTGAAATGGCTCTCCTTTGACGTTTATAACAACGTCACAAAGTTTCTGAGCTCTCCACAACCGAACAAGATTTCTCCAGTTTTTAACGCAGTGTTTATGGCTTATAGATTCGCAATTCTTCCATTTGTTGCAGCCATCGGAAGAGTTCTGCATTATTTTGTGCCAGAAATAATTTTCTGTGTCTAAGTATTTCAAGGTCACTTATTACACATACCAAGACTCATGGTGATTTCACAATGCCCATTATATGTCATAGTGGCCATTATTTTTGCTGCAACCAAACAAATCTTTATACATAACTTCAGGTTTATGGTAATTCAAATTGTAACAGCAAACACAGAAAAATAATTATGCAATTTATTTCCGATTGTATGCGACCATTAAAATTAGCTTCAGTAAAAATAGTGCTAAGTGGCCATTGATTTAATCGTGCAATTATAACGTGGCACGGTTTTGAAATGGCAAGCACTAGACAGGTCGAATTTAGAGCGTATGTTGCCCTTGGGGTTTGGGACCGGGCATTTCAAAGCAATGTTTGAATGCCGCTGTGAACTAGATTTAGATTTGCGATGGATATGGTCAATAATATCAGCCAACAATTGAATGTTTTATTTGGCCGCAAAACGCCTTCAAAGTAAATAAATGAACCAACCTTAGGGCGACGGACAAAGTAAATAAAACCTAAAGCTAGCAGTACGTACATTTAATCGCAGTCACTCACAAGGGCTTTTGATTCACTCCAAACCTCCAATTAACTCGACGAGTATAACAGCGCGTAACCCAGCTCTCACGAGAGTGGGTAATCTCTATTCTATCGAGAGAGCATTTTTTTCTTTTTGTGTACATGTAAGCCGTAAGGACTCGGTACAAAACGCGTGAACACATTGAACTGTGACTATTGTATGCTACGTTTTAAAGCTGTCACTTTGATTGGTTTGGCGTATATCAAGTGTAGTTAGTTGCTAAAGACATCATTAAGCTCTTGCCAAAAGTCCTGATGTTTTATAAGCTTTTTACCACAACATTTTTAACTTGAGAGAAACAATGATTTACGTTTTCAAGAGTGTTTGTTGATTTTTAAATTTCAATTAGTATTGGGCTGCGTCGCATAATTTTATCTCGTGCTATAGCTTTAATTGAGAAGGTTAGTGAGTGAGCTTTAGACAGTCACAGAAATGTCGACAATTGCGAACTAAAAAGTACAGAACCGTCCCGAGTGACCCTCAGCTGTTAAATAGTAGAAATACATTATTAGAAGCTAAAACGTTTGCCTGTTTAACTTGTTCGTTACGTTTCTTACTATTCCTTACTGGGCGAAACAAAACAATAACATTGTACAGGTTGTTTTGCAAGCTTTAAGAAATGTAAACACAGCAAACTTCAAAAGTGATGATTCGGCTGCGCGGGGACCTTCCCATAGTAAATAAGCATTGTACCATACCGATTTTCACGCATGACCGATTTAGTCTACTACAAGAAGGTCTTGTTAATATTGCCTTCGAAAATCGACGGATAAGCCATGACCATTTGTCCACAAGGAGTTACAGCTAAGATACGCGTGTGTTACCGTTGGTAAGGGTTTAATGCCAGTCGAGTAGGCATTGTTATCGGCAAGCTAGTGTTTTTCAGAACTCTACACTCAAGAACATTACATCATCAAATTATTTCTCTTTGTGTAGCTTGCTGACGTATTTTATTTCTCCCAGGTAGTAGTAGATCATTTCTCACCCGTATTTTAAATTAGCGCACGCATAACGGAACATAGAACTACAAATGGGCAACAATAGTAGCAGCAGTTCAACTGAACCAGATGGTGAACCCGACGTGACCGAAGTTGTTGTAGAAGCTCCACTGCCAGTCGAGCCAAGGGTCGATCCCGATGTACGTGAAAATATCGAAGGCACATCTCTGAATTCAAACACCATTACTTCGGTAAGAGATTCTACATATATTATAGGTTAAGCAAAAATATATAAACCCAAAAGTCTGGTTCTATGTCGTGTATTTAGGGTATCATCACAAAATTGTCTAGAGACATAGTTCCAAACGAATTAACAGACCGATAGAAAGCAGAGTTTATTAAGTAAACAGATACGTAGTGTTTAGCAGCACAGCGGCCTTATTAACTTTAGCAGGATTTATGTTCTCATTCCCTTGTGGCAAAGTGTGCTAACACTGTGTGACAAGGAATAAAACAGCGGAGGTTATCTTGTTCTAACGCAGTACATGCTGAGATAACTGTGACCTTGTTATCGGGCAGTCGTAACCATATAACACGAAGCGTTACACTATCTGAGTGCTTTATGCAGTCTAAACGTTTTTTATTATAGTTTATACATGTCTGCCTGCAAAGTTAAATTTAATCCGTTGTACAAACAGTAATTAAAGAAAACATTGAAAACTGAATAAGAACGTTATGATGTGTGACCGGCTTTAGTGCTACGCCTTTTTACATTTCCCCAATAATTTGATAAGCGCTATAAATTATCAATGTGTTTCACACGTGTTTTTTTATAGGAATTCAATGAAATAAAGGAAGTGATATTGAATCGAAGTTTAGAAGCGGGAAAAGCTTATGTTTACAGAGACAAGGATTTTCCAGCGGAACCCAAGTCTCTTTATTATACTTCCCGCGCTCCGAACCAATGGAAAGATATAGCATGGAAAAGACCAACGGTAAGTTAACTATTTCAATCCCTAAAGGCAGGCATAATTTGCCCGCGTCGCCTTTAATCCACCTCAGACTATTTTACAATGTAAATGTATTTTCACTTCATTTATGACCTTTGAATTTAGGATCTTTCCAAAAATCCACGGCTGCTTCAGGACGGACAAAGCAGTGAGGATATTGTACAAGGTATGCTTGGAAACTGCTGGTTCCTCGCATCTTGTGCAGCTATCGCTCGTTCGGCAAAGCATATACAGAAAGTAGGTGGTTGACCAAATATATATTGAACATATCCTTTTAAGTAGCAATAGTACTGGATGTACGGATTGTCCAATTTAAATGTAACCAGATTATACAAAAGTTACTTAATCCTGCTAGCCGTCATGGACACAATCAAGTAAAATTGTCCACGTGTAACCATACCACAGGTTGTCCCAGGGGACCAAGTTATTTCTGGGCCAGATTACGTAGGCATGTTCCACTTTCGTTTTTGGAGATTCGGAAAATGGGTCGATGTCATTGTGGACGACCAACTTCCGTCTGTCCGCGGATCACTGTGTTTCGGGAGATCTGCTAATCGGGATGAATTCTGGCTGCCTCTTTTGGAAAAAGCGTATGCAAAGTAGGTATATGGACATGCTAAGCTATAACGAGTGATTTTTCGCACTTGTTTTAAATATTTCTACGATTATAGTTTTTTATTGGCCGGTTGGTCTGACGGTTAAGTGCGTCGCCTTTCAATCGAAAGGTTGCATGTGCGAAACTGGTCGCTAGCTAGTCGGTTGTGTCCTTAGGCAAGGCACTTTTCGGACATTGCCTAAAACCAGCGGATGAATGGGTTCTACCAAATTTAAGGATGCGTATACAACACATTGAAATAGCTCCGGTAACCCGACGGTGGACGCGAGGTGATCTGACGATAGCCCGTGTTTGTTTTAGCCCCTTGGTTTTTCCATACACGGGGATAAACATGAATATCCTATCCTCTTCTATTTGCCAATACCGTTATTTAAAATTGTTGCAGCTGTGTTTACAAAATATTAGTAACCTCGGTGGAATTGGCAACGTTTTTCTCTTCGTTTTATTCAGAGTCCATGGTTCGTATCAAGCGATCGAGGGTGGCTTCACGCAAGATGGTATGGAAGATTTAACCGGTGGAATCGCGGTCACCTACCAACTCGGGGGCAAAACTCCCGATCACTTATATCGGACAATGACAAAGTATGTAAAGTATTATATTTGCAGTGAAGAAATATAACATACCGAATAAATTTCTATTTTATGACAATTCTAGGGCGCTTCGAAACGACAGTTTTGTGTGCGGTGGAATTCAGGGGACTTCAGAGTCGGTCGATAAAAAAACAGGGCTCGTCAGTGCGCATGCCTACTCTGCTCTCAAAGTAGCTAAGGTAAATAATGGTAATTAATATCAAATCAAAAGCTTAACGCCTTCTACCGTTAAATCGGTGCTTTGTGTACAGGTGAATTACCGAGGAAGTACGGTCAAGCTGGTAAAATTAAGGAACCCCTGGGGAGGAAAAAATGAGTGGAAAGGCGATTGGAGTGACGAGTAAGACCTACTTACGTAGATTTATAAATGTTGTAAAGCCTCCCGCTGTATGCTGAATCATAGCTACACAAGCGCATTTCTAATCCTTGGTTTTCAGTTCTTATACATGGCAATACATACCCGACGATGTGAAATACAGTATCGGGTATGCCAACCGAGATAATGGAGAATGGTTTATGTCTTTTGATGACTTCACTCGATATTTCACCGACGTCACGTTTTGTACAATTGGTCCAGATTTCGATGGCGACGGCAAACCTACCGGTGACAGGTTTGTTAACTTTCTGCACTAAAATACGTTAAATAACAACATAATAGCGTGTGTATATATAAGATAGCTACTGTTTTAATAAACTAATGAAAGTACAGTGTGTGTTCTAGTTCAGTTTAGTTTATTTTTTTTGCAATGAAAACATGAAGCAGGACTGTTGATTGAAATTTGAAAAACCGGAAAAAAGCGGCAAAACGAAAATCGTTAGAACACATCTAAAAAAGCACTAAATTATTAAATTTGGCTATAATTAGACGTGGCCGCTAAATCAACCAAAAAAATTTTTATAAAAATTAAAAAAATAATAAATTGTTTATAAAACAAATTTACAATAAGCCTTGAAGAAAAGTGTGCATTTAATATCTTTCATGCCTTAAATTAAAATCATTTTTATTAGACTGGCCAATTTTATTGTCGCCTCCATTTCAGGTGGCTCCTGTCGACAGCGCAGGGCAAATGGCAGAATGGGGTAAACTCTGGGGGAAGCAGAAATGACCTCAGAAAATATCAAACCAATCCACAATATTTCCTCGAATTTTTCCAGCCAGGTAGGATTGAGCAAAAGTTAAACTCACAAAATTATTAAAAAAATGGTTGTTTGACACATTTGAAGTTTTTTTGCCACCCTGCAACCATAGCCTTGCTTGTTGTTTTACTAGAGGTAAAAATGCACAGTCTTGATAATATATGCCCGTTTTTAAGGTTTGATTATTAGTTTCAAGTTTTAACCTTTATATCATTTTAAGGTAAAGTTTTGTTTAATTCGTATCTAGGGATGCAATTGACAGAGCCAGGTGTGCTAAGGTTGCAAATATTAACCCTTATCTTATCAATAACTACGTCCATATCTGTAATACAATAGCTCGAACAGTTTCTGCAATAAACAATATAGCCACTCTTTACCAGCATCGTGTTATAGCAAATGTTTATAATACAATAAATTATGTTTTATTAGATGTCTTCCACCCCGGTGAAGATCTTCCTGAAGAGGAAGGAAAATGCTCGGTTGTCCTGGGATTGATGCAGGAATACAGGAGACAGGGAAGGGCAGACGGAATGAAAAATCTTTATCTTTGCCTCAATGTTTTTAGGGTGAGAAAAGTGTTTTTTAAGCAATTTCTTGCGATTGCCCAATTGCTCAGATTTTCCCGAAATATAAATAAAGAAATCCAAAATTCAGTGTTTTCTAAACCTAATCGTAGATAATTAAACGGCAACTTTGATCCTTTAATCCCATTTAAAACTCCATACTCAGTTTTAATATATGTAATTATATTAAAATTGTAGAAAAGTAAGCCTATTCTCAGATATGATCTGGTATGATTACATACACCGAATTGAAGATGCTTTCATGGTATAATCATTACTTTACGATTTTATCTCCATTTGTTTACATTGCATCATCGCAGGTGAGCTCAAAACCGAGCGGCAAACTAGATTACCGCTTCTTCAGTCGGAATAGAGAAGTCGTGACCACTGGGTCCTACATCAATCGACGTGAGGTAAACGTCACCGCTGAGCTGGATCCGGGAAAATACGTCATCGTACCTTCCACCTTCTACGGCGACGAAGACGGCGATTTCTTGATCCGCATTTTTACAGAAACGGAAGTGAACCTAGAAGAGTTGCGATAGAGACCTTGAATATTACAGGAATACGCGGGAAAAAGCAATGCTAAATTCTCGCGTTGATGTACAGTTGGTTGAGCACCATTTTTTGTTCGTTTACATGAACGAGTTTTAACGAGATTATTTTAAAAGTTGTTTTTAGTTTCAGCTTTTATGTGTTTAACCTGAGTATACTTTCCGAATATACGAATCATTGAAGTTTTAGCCTGCTACTTTTGTTACGCTAATTTATACGCAATTATTTTAAGTGCATATAACACAAATACAACATGACCTATTTATACCTTATACCTTAAACGGTCCTTGTGTGTTATACAATTTTGTTAACGTGGTGTCATAATTGTATTATCGCTATGTCATTTTTTTGCATTAGTATTGCAAATAAACAGTAAATTATACAATTAATAGTGGAATGTGTGGATTAGTTGGACTTAAAACGATACGAAGATCCTTCCATTCTGAAGGAAACTTTTTTTGAATTTTAGAAATCCTCAGATAACTTTCTTGACTTATCGACAGCTTGTGTTTACCAAATTGTCTTTAAAGGATTGTCGATATTAGTGTAACCGGCACCTATATAACATATAAATATTTTTTGATCTCTTATATATTATAGTGTTGAGATCATATGTATAAGTTGAAAGCGTGATCGCAACCGCTACGGACATATTTTAACTGATTTAGTTTAGTTTAGTTAATTTTTTGTTTACACGATGAAAACATAAATCAGGACTATTAAAAAAAAATTGGAAAACGGGAAAAAACGACAGTCGTTAGAACATGTCTAAAAACAAGCAATAAATTATTAAAATTCGGTAAAATTAGACGTGGCCGCTACACCCCAATAAAAAATAAATAAATAAATTAAAAAAATAATTAATTGTTTATAAAATAAAAAT
>CH002357.1:495052-508830 GCA_000149265.1 Ciona savignyi
CTAAGCCTCCAAGAAAAGTGTGCGGTAAAGAGACCCGTGAAAAGGGGGGGGTCATCATCCACAGTGGAAAAACAAAAACCCCAAAAATGAAATTCCACTAAAAAGTTTCAAGTGCAATACTTACCAAGGCATTTAAAAGTATATTAAGTAAAAAGAAAATAAATAAATAAAGAAAATCATCATTTTATTGTAAAAATTTTATTTTGAAAACCTATTATTCTCCATTTACAAAAAGGCTCTGTCACTCGAAATCCTGACATACATTTTGAAATTATTTATGATCGGTAAACTTAACTCAAAGCCTTTCAAAGTTTTGCTTTTGTTCTGATACACGTTCGGATCTTTTTCACGTCAAAAACGTTAGGAAATACACAATTAAAATTGTGTTTGTTTTTGTAAGTTCTGCTCTATTATCATAAAACTGCACAGCTAGCCAAGAATATCGGTTTAAACTATAAGCACATGCTGCTTCCAACAAAGCCCACTTTGGAAAATCACCATCTTTGTTACTCAGCAAAACAACATAACAATCTCCGCCCGCAAATAATGGTCAATTTTATTGGTTTATTTCTATTCCAAATTAAGTCACAACCGACACCGAAATTTCGCATATAGTTTCGATCCGATATTCTTTTGGCTAAAAAGCGACTTTTTAACGATTAAAATCGACGCTTAAGCTTGGCTGTCGGACATCAAGATCTAGGATTCATATCCATAGAATATCCTCACTAGCTTCATAAAGGCATTGATTAGACTTCTTATAGACATAAATTACGACGAGTATTCATTTGCCTATAGCGTATGAAATATTAAAAAAATCGCAGCACTAAAACAGAATGTTACCCTGTACTGATTAAATTATACCACCGGTAGTGTGCAAGTATGGATTCAAGTTGTTATATGAAACAAATCTGTAGTTTTGTAGCTAGGTGGAGATCGAACCAATAGCCTGTCAAGCCACAATCGCTCCAGTAACCACTAAGCAAAACGGGACATAACCAATGCCTGAAAAAAAAAGGTTTTTCCAAATGGTAATTTTAAAAGCACAAATATGTATGTTTGTAGTTTTTTCAACTCCCCTGATGAAGTCCTTTACGCATATTGACAGATTTTGTATATTTGACGTCATTAATTTAGTAACGGTTCAATGAGCAAAGCCCAACCCACGACAAACGTTGATGAAAGCAATGCAAGTTATTGCCAGGAAGTAAGTTTTTTGTGTTTTATACCAAAATAAAATGGTGTTACTTGTTTCTTTAAAAACTTAAAACTGATATACTGTTTACATGTCTAACCACGGCTATACCAGGTTTTTTTATAACAGCAATAACATGCGGTACAGTATAGCCTCTATGGGTTAAAGAGAGGTATAGATTTAGCATTTATTAAGCAGTAGTTTTAACAGGATTCGTTACTAGGTTATGTCATTTTCAAATACATTAGTTAATGTTGACATGTCATATGCATTATGTTTAAGAGAGATAAAGAAGTTTGGTAACAGTCTAACGGAAAGCCAATATCAACACCTCAATTTTACCAAAGTTGCCGTTTGTCCTCTAAAAACATACATTTTTTAGTAGCTCAGTAGGCTATCTTAATTTTAGATTACTTTCTCCATTGACCCAAGTAATTTTTGTAATGCAAATATTATATGACTTTGTTCTAGTACCAAAAAATAGTAGGCCTATAGCTTTTAAACAGTTTTAGTAAATGTGTTTTCTTAGCTGTAATTATAATAATGAATGTCATATTTAGTTCGCATAGTTGTTTTACGATGTATATCCTGATTCCTGTTTATGTAAATTCATATTTTATATAGATTTGTAGAAATGTGGAAGGATAGTGAAGAATCAAGTGGAAAGAAAAACAGTACCAAAAGACAGCCCTAACAATTAAGTGAATTGTTAACTATCCACAAATTATAAAGTATCTTATTACGCTGGGTTAGTGACAAATACTTTGTGCACCAGCACTGATTATCGCCTTATTTATTTGTGTTTTTGGTAAAAGAACTAACAGATAAATGAGTCTTTACCTAGCACCCATTATATGTTTAAAGTTTCTATTTTATTTTCTCTCTTTAAAAAATGATTGTCTAAAATAAATTGTCAAAACTCACAGAAGTTACAATGACATTAACTATTTTTCAATTTGTGATTTAAGTAGATTCTTATGTGTTGCGCAGTTTTGAGAGAGGATTAGTAAGTTTGTTTGTCCTTATTTAGGTCTTAATCTTCTAACATGTTTGTTGTTGTGTTTGTGGATTATATGGTGACATTTTTGCATTAGATCCTTTTCATGTGCTGTATATCAACATAAACCATGATAGTTTAATATGATCTAGAACTGAGATTTAACAACATCTTCTCAATCACTTAGTTAATGCTAAATTTTTAATGCTCTAGAATCACAATTACTCTATGAAAAGAATAATGGTAAAATTTGACAGGCCTTTGTAAGTTTAGTGTGTTCATTGATTGTTTGTATATCTTTATATTTAAACTTGTTCATATATACCTTTTTAAAGGAAGTTTGTTATTTGGCAATGCTTTTTATTTATGTTTCTAATAGAACTGGTATTAATGCTTTAATTGTAGTCTTCTGTAATGAAACTTGTTTTGGTGTAGGATTTTTTTATCACGGGTTTGTAACAAATAGTTGCGCAACTTTAAAAGTACTAGTTGATCACTTGAACAACCTAAAGTGTTGTATATTTATATCTGCAATGTCAATGAGATCATGATTGGCTTCTTAGGTAATATTGAAGATAAAGTTCGGAGGAAAAGTTTTTAACATCCAAAAATGACAAGGTATATGGACAATGTACGTTCTGTATTAATATAAGGTTTGCTGCCGAATGAGCTGAGAATATTTAATTGTTACATTTTTAGTAAATTTTTGGAAATAGCACGGTAACATAAACAAGTTATACAGCTTATTGTTTATCTTGAGTTAAACCTCTTCTATCAACCAAAACACCAGAAGGGCAAGTTTCCCTCTTTATATAGGATACTCCTGTTTATCCGCAAGTGTAAAAAAGCAGTTTTTCTTTAAAAAAATGCTAAAAATGAGCTACATTAAAAAAAGATTAAATATAATTAGCTATCAGAAAAAGTTTAAGGCTATTTTGTAATTTATATGATTTTCTAATCAACGACCAAAGTTGTGATTTTAAACATAATTTGTAATATACAAGATATATGAAGTGTATATTTAAGTTAACTTGACAGGGAATTTTAATATCTATTATCAGAAAAATGGCAGATTGCCTTTTACAATTTTACACATTTGTGTAAAACTCAGCTTATCATATATGATTTCACAATTTGATGCACTTTTAATTTATTAATTAAAGCTGAAAAGAACAGTGCCAATACATTTTATTTATGTAAATGATGTGATCTTTTTTGATAAGCTTTGTTTTATACACACCAGGAGGAAAAAATAAGTAAAACAGAGTTTTTCTCCCTAATATTATGTTTCATATTTGGTGTCTCATATGCAGGAAATTGGTGGTCTTGTGTGACTTTACCCGATAAAAAAAGTTTACTTTTAAACAAAATAAGCTGCCACTGTGCAAAAATGACAACATGAAATTGTACAAAATCATGTTAAAAATTCTTTACATTATTTTTATAAAGCTAGGATAATTCGCAAAGGACATGGGTTTTTGGTGTATCACTTGCATGGTAGCCATGCTGTGTTAACTAGAATAACGTTATTACCAGTGAGGTCGTTTCATTTGACTTTTTCCATACAATAAACAGGGCCCGTTAGTCAAACCTAGCATTTTCAACGGAACCCCAAAGTCCATTGTTCTATGGACGGTTGATAAGAAATGACCGGTTTCGAGTACCAGCGGCTGGCACCGCGGATGGACGCCAGCGCGTGTACATAATCTGTAACACGACCGCGAAAACAACGATTGGCACGTTTAACTGCCCTGAGGTATTTAACACCTCTCGGAAGGTTTACGACGCCCCGTGCGCGCTTCTTTCCGTAAAAAGTCGTCGTCTTTACCACCTGCCCAAAGAATGTAGTGTAGGCTTGCCTGCTATCTAATCTACATGTATGCGCAGTGTAAACATAAGTAAAAACTGCCAGTCGCCGTAGTACGTGCCTACACTGCTGTGGGTTCAACGACCCCTATTTATAACGAGTAAATATACTATGTGTGTACCTGGACTTCAGACTAAGTTGTAACGAGATCTAGTTTCCCGACAGTTGAGTTGACTATTAATATATCAGAGATACTGGAATTTTCTGCCTGTTGTGTGGTGACTACAAACATGAACTATTGGCACTTTGGCAGTATAGGCCTAAATCTCTCCGCGATATTGATTTTTTGCTGATTGGCTAAATGATGTAGATACATAGCGGCAATGACACCCGCTTTAACGGCGATTTTAAAGTTGCGGTTATAAATTTTCCTTTATGTAGGCCCCATGTCGGCAAGTTATGTGCATTACCGGATTGGAGAAGAGCTTTATTTTATAACAAGATCGCTAAAGGTTAGACATGGCGTGTACTTAGCACCGCGGTGATAGAATGTTTTTTCACCTTTTCCTGCATATTAAACCGAGATAGCGAACCAAAGGTAACTGGTCATCTGTGGAAGTTTACCGCTGTGATGTAATCTCCTTCTCCAGCTAGGTTCCCACAAACCTGTCACAGTGGGAGAGTACCCAACAATGGCAACACGACATAAAAAGTACTTTTCACCTCTTGTAAACTGCTGCAGGACGACAGACGGCACCGACTTGAAAGAATTAAAATTGCTTTTGTTTATGTATCTCACAATAAGGTATTTTCTTTCACTTTTCAAACAAATAAAGGTTGCAATTAGATGATTGTTAATGAACAACCAACCATTTGTTTATAACTTTATTTCTATTCACGCGGATCCATATCTGTGTATGACGTCTTTTTATAACGAATGTTGCAACACAATGTGTTTGGAAATCAATGTTTTTGGCATTACACCAACTTGCTCATTTACATCTTACGACATTTCTGTTATTTCTTCAGAGTTCACAGGTCAAATGCGCATATCGTAAAGTGACTTTTATTAATTGTGAAGGTTACTGATAGATGACTCATTATAGGAAAATAATTACGTGCGTGCTTCGACACACTTTGGCACCATGCCAGCGCGTATTTAAGTTCCTAACTTTCATCTGTTGCAATAAAGTTAAACTGAACAACGAAACTTACTTCAATAAGTATATGCCACCGTCGGGTCGATATGTTTTGATTCAACTGCATAGCAAGATGATTTTCACTGAAATATTTATTATGTTAATGGTAAAAGACAAATACATAAATTCCAATAAAATTGAATACTACCCTGCCCGTCGCTAGACATGTGCGGAGGAATCCAAAAGCGCTGGCGAGATCTTGCTTATTGCATTGCATCAGTGTGCGTCGAGGGGCAAGGAAAGGCGAGTGTTTGCGTAATTGATTCTAAAAATACTCACACATATTTATCGATAACCGTCAGCCGCTGTCTCTTTGCTTTAAATACGTTTAGGTAAGAGTGTGGTGTAATCGTTGGCACGGACCAAAGTAAAATCATCTGGAGAATGCCGTGATGCTAAATAAAGTATGCATTTGCATGCCTCACATACGTACTGTCATACCGGTATTAATTAAGACGCTACTCGTTAATTGACGTCTAATTCATATTTGTATACGGAGAAGAATGTGCGCCGTTGTTATGTAGCCAACCCATCGGGTTTTATTGTTCATTATAGCGCTGCTAACGTTTTATTGTCCACGGTGTTCAAGTTGTACAATATTTAGGCCGCTTGGTTGTAGTTCCTTCCTATGTCGTGACTCACAACTTCGTAAGTACCGAATTGTTACTGACACGCTAAAACAGTGGCCCTAATTCCAACTACGTTCGTGTTTTCATCATCAGATGTTATGTAGAATTTTATAGCACGCTAATACAATAATTTAAATAATGATACACACAAGTGTTTTGCTATATTTGCTGGTTTTTATTGGTTAATTAATGTTCTTTATCCAGTAAGCATTTTAAGCATAACAGACATGAGGCCTTTTGTATTCATCAGCAGTTAAATTCTCTCGCTTCGAAAATTGTTTGCGCATCGTTACCAAAAGCCTCTCTTGTATTAGTCACTTCTTTGTGTCATCTTTTGTACACGAAGTTCGTATCACTTTATGTTTGAATAGCAAGTGAGATTGTTCTTGTGGAAAGTTATATGTTACATATTAATCAGGAGTAAACGCCGGTCAGAAACATTTCGAACTGTTGCAATGCTTGTTTGTATTGTTTACCTGCAATGTGTGATACAGCTTGTCAGATGCCAGAAAGTAGGTTGTGTTTGTTGATTGGACTTTATCAGATGTTCATTAAGTAAACAAGTACCAGAGACAGTAAACATAGGTGTAACTTCTTAATGAATTGGCTGCAATCACTCTAATCAGATTGACTTATTAGGAAGTTGCTGAATTGCAACTGTGTTATTTATTAAAACTATTATTATATACCAGTTACACATATCTATATTTCAATAATTTCTCTAGTTACAAAGAGTACTATGACCACTAGAACAATATAACATGAAGTAATTTAAAAGCATTGCATGTTATAAAATTTAATAGTCGCATGCTGGCAGTCATACATAGGTTACATTCAATCATTGGTGGGCTGTATAATAGTGCTACTGGTATGTTTTTTTATTAATAACTAGGTAAATAAGTCATCACTTTTTTGTGTCATGACATACTGCTGTAAATCATTTCACCACAATTAAACTTTTCCTTGCTTTCTTTACAGGAGATAAACATGTCATAGGTTTCTTGTTATGTGGTGTATGTTGGTAGATTCCATTTCGGGAATTTATTTATTGCTGCCCGGCTAGGAAATTTAAGTTCAACATAACATGTGCCTTGACTAACCGGCATACGAAACACTGTGAAAGGAGCGGTCAATTCACAGCTTTAAGCATCATGCCATCAGATAAAGGCAACCAGAAAGCAGGAAGCTTGAAGGACCCACACATTGCGGCCTTGTTTTTCACAGAAGACCCAGACAAACTGTTTGATGACTTACGGGAAATAGGCCATGGAAGTTTCGGAGCAGTTTACTATGTAAGTGCTTATGACATGTTGCATGCACCAAATGTGAATTGTTTGCAGTGCTTTTTAGTTGTGGTGTATAAATATAAACAGAATTTACCATCTTACTACTAAAACTATTTCACAAAATGGTTTAGTTGTCTTAACACTGACATTTATCTCAACTCTATCCTATTTAAAATACCTATTTTTAATAATAGGCGAGGAATGTTAACACAAACGATGCTGTTGCTATTAAGAAAATGTCTTATGGTGGAAAACAATCCATTGAGGTAAGTTATTAGACTATATCATGTTACATGAAAACCCTACTATTTGTTATTCAACATATCTACACTAACGAAATATAGATACAACTATTTACAATAGGCTGCTTTTTAATTTACCTGTGTATTAGCCTATTATATTGTTTAATAATAAACTGCTTATATGTACTGGGTGCTGTTTATATATTACAGTACTGGTGTTTTAGGTCACTATATCTAGATCCACCGGGCTGGACAGTGCCGACTGTTCTAAAATGTACAAACCTATTATTACAAGGATTGGTCAGTATATTGTACATATGTTTGGCCTGGTGATAAAAAATTATAATACCAGAACTAATGTGTATATGAAGTCTGGTGTTTTAAATGTGTATATGAAGTCTGGTGTGTTTTTTAAGATTAATTGACTTATTTTATTCAGAAATGGCAAGACATAATTAAGGAAGTGAGGTTCCTGACACAGATACAACATCCTAACATTGTGGATTATAAAGGCTGTTATTTAAAAGAACACACAGCCTGGGTACGTATTCTAAGAATTACAAAAGTTTAAATTGGAATGATTTGATACTTCATTACTGGCCTCCATGGTATCAAATTTAAATCTTAAATGAAAAAAACCATTTATTTCATATAAAATATGTTTATAGGCCTAGTGAATAGTGTGCTGTGATTAATGTATACATTCATATTCCCATGATATTGCAGAATATTGTGTTATTTGTGATCTGATATTGACTCTTTGTCTGTGCAAAATACTTTCAGTAAACATATCCAATGATTTATTATTTCCCATAAAAACAGTCCATTTCCTTAACTTGCCTTTAGTTGTTTGTACATATGTGAGATTAACCATGCTAAGCTGCATATAAAGATTAAGTAAGTAAGAAAAACAAAGAAATGAAACGTTAAATTTGAAGTCGAAATATTTAGCTTTAATATATAGAATTTATCAACATGTCGCGAAACATACAGTTCATTCGCTGATTCTATTTTTTTTAGTTTCATGTAATTTTAATGATGTATATTGGATTAGGTATAATTGCTTTTATTACGTTTACAGTTGGCGATGGAATATTGTATTGGTTCCGCTTCCGACCTTGTGGAAGTGCATAAAACATCCCTGGAAGAAGCTGAAATATCAGGAATAATTCATGAAGCTATGCAGGTTTGTATTTGAAATCCAATATTTAAAAAAAAACAGTGTTTTATTTAAGTAAACATAATCTGTCATTTAGATATTTTCTCCAGTTCCAGCACAATGCATCATTAGTAATGACATATTCTCATTATATTGTTTAATGTCATGTAAATATGTATTTCAAAGTTTACTTGAACGAATCAATATTTTTTAATAGACCTACCATTTCGATTTGGAATGCGGATCTAATTTCAATATTAAAGCGTTGGAATTTATGTCATTCGCCCATTTTCTCCAGGGACTTCACTATCTTCACGTTCATAATAAAATCCACCGAGATGTCAAGGCTGGGAATATTCTTCTCACCGACCAAGGCCAAGTGAAGCTGGCGGATTTTGGTTCGGCATCAATTGCCTCGCCTGCTAATTCCTTTGTTGGCACCCCATACTGGTATACTTTCGCATTATTTGACTTTTTTGTGATATATTAGTACTTTAGATTTGTTTGGGCTGGTACATTTTTAGTTAAATTAGCAAACCCATTGAACTGTAGAGTTATACATTATTAGAAATCCACAATTGAATTTTTTTTTGGGACATTTAAATCATTACATTGCTTGTGAGAGCTCCTGTATGCTAAGCAAAAAAAATTAACAGTTTTTGAAGATTGTGGTAGTTCTTTTCGGTTTCACCTATCCCATATTATAATTATCTTTTTATTAAACTCTTGTTAAAACACTCAGGATGGCCCCTGAAGTAATCTTGGCCATGGACGAGGGTCAATATGATGGCAAGGCTGACATCTGGTCCATGGGGATCACAAGTGTTGAATTGGCTGAGAGAAAGCCTCCATTGTTCAACATGAACGCGATGTCAGCGTTATACCACATCGCACAAAACGATCCACCAGTGCTGAACGATCCAGAGGATGATGACGCAGGACCTCGGCGAAGTTGGTCTCAAGATTTCAGGTTTGAAAAAGAACTTATTTAAATATGTAGTCAACTGTTTTGTAAATACAGCACTGTTCTGAACCAAAGTTTTAGGACATTTTCCGATACATCATTTTTTTTATCAATGATACAGTAGCAAAATTAAAGCTTTTAAGTTATTCTTGTTATCATTTGTTTAATGATCTAAATTTGAATTTCTGTTTCTTATACCCAAAACTAGTTTTTGACAGAAATTTTGTTGCTTTTTTAAAGTTGAACGACTGTTTCTTATGTACCAAAAACTTGTTTTTGACAGAAACTTCGTTGCTTTGCTGCTTCAAAAAGTTCCAGATGACCGTCCAACATCTAACGAGGTTTTGCAGGTAGGCGTCAATTTACAGTCATTGGAAGTTTTTTTTCGAAACTTTTATGTGTATTCAAAGTAAAGCAGATTCACGAAACTTTTATGTGTGTTCAAAGTAAAGCAGATTCACAAAACTTTTATGTGTGTTCAATGTAAAGCAAATTCACAAAACTTTTATGTGTGTTCAAAGTAAAGCAGATTCACAAAACTTTTAAGTGTGTTCAAAGTAAAGCAGATTCACGAAACTTTTATGTGTGTTCAATGTAAAGCAGATTCACGAAACTTTTATGTGTGTTCAAAGTAAAGCAGATTCACGAAACTTTTATGTGTGTTCAAAGTAAAGCAAATTCACAAAACTTTTATGTGTGTTCAATAAAGCAGATTCACGAAACTTATATGTGTGTTTAAAGTAAAGCAGATTCACGAAACTTTTATGTGTGTTCAAAGTAAAACAGATTCACTGTATTAAAGTAACATTGAAGCAACTATAACCACCACATCTCAGCACCCTTTCATGACGAAACCTCGTTCCGCGACCGTCGTACTTGAACTTATCGAGAGAACAAAGAATGTCGTTCGCGATCTTGACAACCTTCAGTACCGAAAGATGAAGAAGATATTAATTGCCGAAACCAGACAGCGGGTAAGCTTGCCATCCTTTTGTTTAAATTTGTGGAGTATGAGAATTTTGTGTGGTACCGGGTACTGATTTTTTAAATTTATGTGAAAATACTATTATATAAGATGTATAAAAATCTCATCATTTCAAAGGAACTATGTATAGGAGGGTCATTTTTGTGAAAGAATGCCGTTGAAAAACATGTTGGCTGTCGGTAGAATATCTACAATATAT
This sequence comes from Ciona savignyi, assembly GCA_000149265.1. Taxonomy (NCBI): domain Eukaryota; kingdom Metazoa; phylum Chordata; class Ascidiacea; order Phlebobranchia; family Cionidae; genus Ciona; species Ciona savignyi. The sequence continues at coordinate 505,715 of CH002357.1, forward strand.
AACTAAACTTAATTTTGTAAAGTATACTCAGGCTATTTTCCCGACTAATTCCAATTATTCTTCCTGAATTAAAATCAATAATTTAGATCGACCTGGTTCAATTATTTTTTGGCAACTGTGTGTGCTCGAATGAACTTAGCAAATACGACTTCAGCAAACACGCCAATTTTAAATTGATATCCTTTTCTTTAGCAAACTGCCGGAGCGGCGGCGAACTCAGAAAATCAGATAGAAGAGGATCGTGAATCACTGGTACGCTGTTGTTGTTTTTTTTGTTTATCTTTATATTTTGGTATGGTATGTTGTTTTTTTTTAAACAACACTGCACTGTGTATGTTCAATATATTTGTTTTCTATTATAAATGTTGCTGGTAAAATATTGAAGAAGTACAAGTATTCATTATTTATGTTCTGCACAAAACCAATCCGGATTAAAGTAATTTTCTCATTACTTGTTAATTGTTGTGCAGTACCACACATTTCAATAAAACCACAAACAACCCACACGGGCCAATAATATATATAGAAAGTTTGCCGTTTGTTCACAATGTGTGGGAAGCTGAAGTTATAAAGGAAATTAACTTGAAACATTGTATGTGTTGCATTCCCTTTCATGTCACGACTTGTATGACAAAACATTCGCCTGTGTGCAGTGAAACTTGTCTGCAATATAGGTAAAATGCTGACATGATTTGTCTTTCCCTGGCCTATTTCATTGAAATACAAGCATAAAATCCAATGCTGGTAGATTGTTTATTGCCATGTCAAATTTCCTGTACAATTTGTCTGGACGCTTTATTAATGTGTTCTTTTTTGTCAAAATGATTGGAAATTAGAACATGCTAGTTACAGGATGGAGCAGGAAGCAGCCGCACCAACTCTCTTGTCTCGCTGCAGAGCAACCCAAGCCTTGTATCCATCGCCAGCAGCAGTAAAAGCAACAGTATGAACAGCTTAAATGACTCGGTAAGCTTAACTTAAAACTCGTTTTTTTTTAAATTAAGGTATTTTATTACACACAGTAAAATATTTTTTGCAAAGGTACAAAAAAGTAGAATTATTTATAGGGCTGTAAATGATTTGTAACTGAACTCTTTGAGTATTTATTACCCTCAATTTTACGACTATCATAGCTCAAACTCTCAAATATTTGGTATGTGCGATCAATAACAAGTCTGCAACAACGAGGTCAATATTAGCATTCCCTTGATAAGAATGACAACAATCCTGACTTGGTGCATTGCGTAACACACAATCGCGCCATTGATTAATATGTCTGCTCGAATGACATCATTTAGAATCACAATATTAACAAACAGCATCATGCCAGGTTTGCATATTGTTACAAATATCTGTGAGGAAACTAAGCTTGACACCTGTGCCTCTTTGGCTTTATTCTAAAACTTGGCCTAGCCCAATCATGTATTTAATTGTAATCAATGGATGGCAAGTAATTTTAAATCAAGAAATTGCGCTATAAGTGTTCCGAGTATGCTCATTACTTACTTTACAATATATGCTTTTCATACATTATTTGAATTATGCTTACCATTAATACAAGTAACAAAATAAAGCTTTAATATGTTTTGTAAAGAAAATCATTTAAAGTGGGTACGTGTCTAGGTCACAGCAATCAGGGTGTGGTGGCTCAAAACTAAACGTTTACCTCCATCTTCCAGCATTTAAGTGATACAAGCAGCGTGAATAGCCAGGAAGGCGCAGGTAGTGGGATATCGGAGCCAGACCCCTCTCACCCCTCATCTCACTTGGCAGTCTCCAATACATTACACCCAACTCACAGTTTCCATTCCTCACGCCCTGTAAGTGTTGTCTGAAATACCTTATGAATTGCAACCTTTAGTAATAATTTCCACCATTTTCAAAGTAGTGTTTTACATGTAAAACTTCCAGTGTTTCCAAAGTTCAAACTTTTTTTATAGAAAAAATAAGATTAAACATTTGGCAACTGTCTATAAAATTTTCTGGTCATTTTTTGGCCTTTTTGATTATAGTAAACAATGACAAATAATTGCAATTTCAAAAAAAACATTAGAAAAGTAACACCACAAGGATTGGTTGAAATCGCATTAAGTAACAAACAAGCTAAACTAAACGATTCCAGCAGGTGAGTTCACTGCGAGGAGGAGACAAGTCCGACTCTTCCTCCACTTCATCAGTGACCTCCCTGCATCAGCATCAACCATCCGCACATAGTGTTCCTGTCGGTGCAAGAGGAGCACCAACAAAGACCAGCAAAAACCAGAAGGACAGGTCAGTCCTTGTGTGCGTGTACATAATTTCGTCAATGTTTGGATCCCAACATTCCTGTACGATCATACTTGGTCAACAAATCTATTAGTTCTGAAGCATATGCCAGTATATCCACACCATGTTGTATAAATTAATTTGCTGCAGTCGACCACCACCTGTGTATCACCTCCAAGACAAAATGTCTCCCGAAACCATTCAAAACCGAACCCAGGCAGCCCAACTAGAAAACTCAGGGTATACCGTCCTTTTCGTTCAGGAATCAGTTGCTTGAATATTGGTTTTGTTTGATTTGTGTTGATTATTCTTGTACTTTACTTTAGGAAATGAACACAGTGATCAGGCATTGTTTTCCTCTGTTGCTGATTATTTGTTGTGATTTTTTGCTTCCTTTGATTTCCAAATTCCTGAATTCCTTTGTTTTGTTATGTGGTTGGCTGTTTTGCGAATCATACACAGTTTACAGCCTAAAAGATTTGAATTTTGACATTAAGTTTTGGGTTTGACATTTTATTTGTTTTAAAAAAAGTTATTTTCATAAAAAAAAGTTAATGCAAAAGTTATTTCATAAAGCTTCTTAAAGTAGTGTGTAGTTGCTTCAGTGTCATGTAATTAGTGAAAACATTAAATTCACCTAATGTAAATTAAATGATTACACCTGATAAAGCAGGTTAACACTACTTACAAAGTTTTTGTTCATTTAAATATATCATGAAAAGGTTCTGTTACAACTTCGGTAAACACTACACAACTAAAAATTAAAACATTTTTTAATAAATTTAGTTGAACACACAGATCATGTTACAGGTTTGCAATGACCATATATGGCTATTTGTGGAACGATGGTC
>CH002357.1:509142-529525 GCA_000149265.1 Ciona savignyi
AGATCATGAGATAAAAGGATTCCTGTTGCAACAGAAAAAGGATTATAAAAGCAAAAAGGAGCAGATAAAAGAGGTATAACTGCAATAAATTATTTCCATCATTTGAAAGTTTTTAATTCAATGTGTGTTTGTAACAAAAAAATTCCACTAGGACACAAGCAGCTTGAAGGCGAGCAAAGACATGAAAACCGATTGGTTGAATCGTCAAATATCAACGCTCACGTCGATGCACAGTCGTGCCGAGACTGAGCTACGCGAGCGACATCAACAGAACCTCGATCTCGAGCTGCGGAAGTACAGGAGACGAGCTTTGCTGGCTCGACATAACCATGAGCAGGATTTGCTGAGAGAGGTGGGGAGTCCTTCAAAATATGAGTTTTTTTTCATTTAATACATACAATTTGTTTTGTTTACTTGGTGCATTTGTGTATTCGACTTTCAACATCAAGCGATGCATTATTTTGTGGGGATTAGCTAGTATATCTGTAGCCACCCACCAATTGCCAGGCCTGTAGTCATATGCTATTACAGTCCCAGAACATAAAACAAGCGACCACTCTCGGACAGGTCTCGTCGTTTACTAAAGAATCTCATAGTCGAACAAAGTCACGACAAACACAAAGTCGGGGATAAAACAGATACGCGAAAGGTTTAAACATAAAAGAAACCAAAAAAGACAACAATAGGTTGAAAAATACAGAAAGCTACAATTTCTCTCTTTTTGTTCAGGAATTGAATATGAAGCAAAAGCATAGGGAGAGGGAACATGAGGTGCTGCTCTCCCAACACGATTCCACCCAAGCACTTGAGTACAAACACTTGCACGCAATACAGGAACAGAGAATGGAGCATCTAAGGTAAGGTCTAGTAAAATTAAATTTAAAGTAAAATATTGAAATTTTTTTATCAACTCGCCATATCAGTCAACTTTGGTGCAGCAACGCTTATAATTACACCTCAGTATGGATAGTTAGTGCATCAAGTCTTTGATCAACCAGAACTTGGTATGATTAAAATCAGGCACTCACTAGTTGGTTGGTCCAGTCACATAGCAGACATTGCCTGAACCCAGTGGTACAACAGGCTGAACAAAAACTGTAGCGATATATTCATCTTATTTAACAGACTACAATAGCTGCAGTGACACAACTGTGCTGTGTGTTTGAAGTAATTGTACAATTGCCAGTGTTTTAAGAGCCCCTGCGTTTTTCTATCCAGGGATAAACCACGAGTTTATATATCAATATCATATCAATATGAAGCAACAGTAGTGTCGTCACACAATGCTTTTCTTATCCCAAGTTATATCAAGTATACAAAAAAATAAATATTTTTTTTAAGTTGCCGCAAACAATTTCTCCATTATTCTTAAGGTGATACATGATGGTCAAGTATTTATAAAGTTTTTATGTTTACTATTTTCCAGATCCCAACATCAAACCGAGCTCTCCAACCAAGTGGAATATTCTCAAAGAAGGGAGAATGAGTTGAAAAGAAAGCATCTGACTGCTATGAGACAGCAACCTAAGAGCCTCAAAGTGAGTCGAGATAACGGAGACAGTCGGCCATTGAATGTGCTCGAACACGCCAAGCTGTTTGACACGGGTGTTGTATCTAATGCATCAGATAATAACTGTGGTAGTAATGTGAGCTTGGATGGTTGTTGCATGGAGGGTGGTGATTGGTATGGTGTGGTCGGTTTGGTGTCTTGTCTGAATGTCTCAGAATGCTGGATGTTGTACAATGTGCTTGATAATTTATTGAGCGTTATGGATGAATTTGCTGCTCTTGGAGTCTACGATGCGGTTATTGATCCCTGCTATGAAGATGCGGGTTTCTGCGATGACATGTACTCCTCTGACGCCAGTGATTCCTCATCAGTTGTGGATGTTACTGAGGAGGATATGATCCAGTTGGCAGCGGAGACGGAGCAAGACGATGGCGAAAAAGAAGATCTTATCGAGGGCCTCCGCACATTACGTTTCGGAAGTCAAGACCAAGTTGTAATTTCTCTCAAATCAAAGTTTATCGAAGAAAGAGATATTCCCGATGAAGATGAAGAGCAAGTGAAAGATGATGAAAATGAGGAGCTTGTCATGCTTCCTCCCGAGAAGAGCAGAACTTGTCCAGCATCAAGCTTCGCTAACTTGTTGAAAGCTCCGCAAGTTTCACAAAGAAAATCTTCTGACGGCGATTTAAAAAAGGTAGAAGTTGAATCTACCCCGAAGAAGTGTAAAAGTTTGCCCGATATAGTTGAAAGTGGAAAGGAGGTTCCAATCAAAATGAAAAAGGCCAGGATTCCTTCTGTTTCACTTAAAACTGCCTCGGATAAACCATCAAGGCCACCTTGGAAGTCGGGGAAGTTTATACCTACTGTGCAGCCTGCAAAGTTCTTCGTCAATTCAATGTCGCCCAACTCAAATCCAGTGGAATCACCAAAGAGAAGTTTAAGAGAACGTGTCCTAACTCGAGCTGCAGAGTGGAACAAAATGTCCGATGAACCCAAACTTGATCGGAAAACTATTAATCGCCCACAAGGTATCAGCAAAAGCATCCTGGAAAAGAGTAAAATATTTTCCGATGAAATCAAATATGGAATTGTGTACAATCGGCCTTCAGTGAATTCGGGGGAAAAGCGACCTCCATGGGGATATGGTGGGAGCAAGACACCACCCACTCCTCTCAAAACTCTTAAATCATTTGTGATGCGAAAGGCACCGCCCAAAAAACACGAAATGGGACTCAACAGGGACGAACTCAAGAATTTGCAATCTGATCTTTCTAAAGTATTCGATCACAGCCACAAACACAAGAGTCCATTGTCTCCATCCCTGTCTTCGTCTCCTCTTGGAAGAGTCACCAGCACTTCTTCAAGACTAACATCAGCCACGTTTTCATCCTCGTGTGAGCCTCAAGCCGAGTACCAAGGCTGCGAAGTGTGTCGTCTGAAAGAAGCGATGAGGAACTCTCCCGTCTCGCATCGATTGAAGAGCACTCCACATCGCTGTTCATCGCAGAGCCAGCTCATTGAAGCAGACGGTAAGGTAAAGTCAAGCAACAAATCACCGACCAAGGCCAAAGAAAAAACAAGTAAAACTCCGCCAAAAGATGTACAGCAGAACAGAAATACCTCCAAGATAGTGAAGGGTAAAACAAGCAAGCCTGTTGGAAAGCTTTGTGATGTTCAAAAGACTTCTAATTTTTATTCTCCCATTGTACCATGTGCAGTAATTGGGTTGTTTGTTGTGCTTTTTCTTATTTCTGGTTACATTCTCACCTATACTACCTGGACGACTTGCCTTTTGACATCTCTGCTTTTCGCCTGCATCTTACGGTTTATCCAGCATTGCTTAGAATTCCGAAACCGCCAAAATGATTCAGCGTCATATATAACCAAGTACAGAAATCTTCCTTTTCTACAAGTGCCATTAACACTGAAGAATGATGTCATAGAAGTTTGGAGCTACTTGTCTTGTATACACTGGAGAGATGCATTGATGAGCGCAATACAATGTGTCCCATGTACAAAATCTGCATGGAAGTACATTACAAACATGGCATTACATGATATTAAGTACCTAACCCAGGTTATCTGCCAAAGATTTTCGTTTCTTTCAACATTGACAGCTGGTGTAATGAACAATGTGCCATCAGATCAGAAGCAGTATTACGCAGTGGCTGCCTTTGTGTTCCTATTACTTGTAGTGTGGATCTTCCCTGTCCAGGTCCTCTTTACCACGTTGCTAGTTGTAGTTCTTCCTCCTTTCTTTTGCTACTGCCGGACGAGAATTGCTTTCTGAGATGCTTCTTGCTGCTTTTAATTTCGTTTTTAACAATCTTTTTGTGATTAATAGTTTGTTATAGCTGCTTGCTGCTTGAATATTTCTGTTCCTGTTTTCTTTGTGACTTTTTATACTTTGGACGATTGTGGTTATGGATTATGATTAGTGAGATTGCTGGTAGGTGGTACGAAAAGTGAAAAATGGCTTGTGAATGTTGTGGAAATGCAAGTTCTTGGTGAAGATTTCTCAATTTCTTGTGTTGTTTTTACACTTATAAATGGTCTGTGTTTGTATGATGGCACTTGTGTGTACAGTGCAGATGTTTTATATTCGGAAAAAAATCAATATATGTGGATAAGCTGATTGCGCCAGTTCCATTAGCTATCTATTCCTTTTGCTGCCAGGTGAAATGTTTTCCTTTTTAAGCCCATTTTATGCTGTTCTTTAATTACGTGCCTCGCATTTAAACACGTCAATAATGTTGTTTTAAACCAGATTGTAGTTTCCACACACACTGTTTATTATGTCAAAATAATTTCGTAATTTGTAACTGTAATTTCTCATCAAATCTGAACCTGATCAGCAGTCCTAAAATAGCATTGTAATCTTTTGGTGCATGTATTAATCGCATGTGAAATGTGGGAAAGTGCCAACGATCTTCTAGAACTATTCCTCCAAACAAGTACTTGAATCTAACCCAGACCCCTTGTGCCACTTTCGTAAATTTAAATTCACAAATTTTGCAGTCGACCATTGTACAATTGTACATAGTGTATTTTCAACCCACTTGAACTAATCTGGCTAAAGGAAAAAAATGATGAATAATAGATACTCATATGCATGTTTAATGTGTGCCAATGTGCCTTGATTTGCATGTTCACGGCTCATTTAGATTCCTTCTAATAAATTCCATGCAACATTGAAATTATTGAAATTTTCTTACTATGCACAACGGTAACAATGTGCCTTACTAACAGATAGTTGTAAGATTAATTGCACACCTGGCAGCAACTGTATGTATATATGTGTGTGTGATGCTTATCTTATTTGCTCCTTGGTACTAACTCTGTTTAACCACTTTTATGCACTGAGAATTGTTTTGTTTCCTCAGTGCAATATTTGTACTTATTCTTTGTTTGTATCATTAGTATCCCATGCATATACATACGTACGTTGCTGCCAATTGCTAACCTGTAATTCCGACTGCTGATGGACTAACAGAAATCTTGGGTCAGGTGCAGAATGTAGACAAAGGGCAGCAACGTGCGAATGTGTGGTACTAACAGATTAAGATCTAGTGTAGTATTATTAGCACCATGAGATTTCACACAAATCTGTGGGCCCCATTGCTACTTTCGGACTTTAATTTCTAGTCCAAAGAAAGCCAAATAAAGAAACAGTACCAGGAGACTGCCAAAGTACAAGAGAAGCAATACAGAGCATGGAAGAATCATGTTCTTGAATCTGTCCCCAAGAAGGAACAAAAGGAGGTTTGCCAAATTATTTTTTGACCGTGTATGGGTAATTTATATATATTAATAAAGGTAAAAAAACTTATAACTGTCATTCTGTTAATAAGTTTAACTGACGCAAGTTTAACATGAAGTTAGATAAACTGACATTGCTTTCAAACTGTTTCATAATTTCTGGAGGTTTTGATATAAAAAATACACTCGAAACACACCAGATTTAAAACGTATTGGGAATATATATTTCCAGGTTTTAAGAAGAATGAAAGATGAGAGAATGAGAAAGCTTGCGATACTATCCGAACAATACGATAGATCGATAACTGAGCTTAACCAAAAGCAGACGGTATGTTTATGGTAAAAGTATTCAGTTAGGTGTATGGTAATTAGTAGGCGCATTTTCCATTCATACTACCTTTTTTTCCTAATAAAGCATTGAATTTGGCTAAATTGATTTTCTGAATCTAGTTGTTTAAATGATAATAATTTGTGTGTAAATTAAAAAGATACCCAAATCCCATGCATTGCTTTTTTTTATATACGAATTTTTAGTTTTTTAAGCAAATCATCCTTGATATTGGCTAATAAACGAATCCTGCTTCTCCAGGGCAAGTTGTCCGACTCGCAGGAAAAAGAGCGGAATCAGTTGAAAGTTCAACTTCAGCAGGAGCTCGAACTGCTCACTGCTTACCAGAGCAAAGTGAAGAAAGTGACCGAATCTCAGCACGAACGGGAATTGAAGGACTTGGAACAGAAGGTTTCACTGAGAAGGGCAATGCTGGAACAAAGGGTTGGTAGTGATCTTAAAAATTGCAGATGATGTCTTGAAATTTCACGGGTATAAAACTGACCGATTGGTTAAATATTTTCCACACAAATTCTCTATTAAAAAAACACAATGGCCTAATCCCAAGTACAGTTGTAGGAATGGGTCATGTCTTATCGTTACAATACTTTGGTCAGCTTAATGGTGCGGGGTTGATATCTACTTTGGTAATGCATGTGATGGAAAATAATAGTACCAGAAAAGGTAATAACTAAATGATGATAAAATAACGAAGAATACCATTCTCTAAATTAGAGCTTTGACCATCTTGTGGGACATGAAGTAATTTTTATTTCAGATGGAGGAAGAAACTGTTCAGTTAGAGACGGAAAGAAGCGATCGAATTCGAGGATTGCTTGAGCAACAATGTCATGAGATAGAAGTGTTTGACCAAGAAAGTTTGAGAATGGGATTTTCTACAGTTGTTATAACCAACTACGGGGACCAGGTTCGTTTTTTTTTCATGCGATATTTTATTGACGTTTTACTTGTACGTTGTTGTAAGAATATATATTTGTGCAGGTTTACGATCCCCACGGGCAAGGTGATGCAGGAAAGCATCCTCCTCAGCATCCACTCCATGTTTCTGCATCCACATCGGTCCTCCCATCAGGAAGCGCATCGGGATTCAGCCAGAACCTCCCAAGAAGTAGCAGCGGAAGCAACATCCGAGGAGGATCGATGAACACTCAGCAAAACGATCCTTCCATGCACCCGACCATGCCATACGCTCATCGATCGGCGAGAGCGAACTCTGACAGTCAAAATAGAGCTGGATCACCAGCCCAGTTCGTTCATTCACGGCAACACTCGGGAAATGGGGCCGTGTCTCGACCATCAGTCCAAAAGACCAATCGACCTTCCTCGTCAGCCAATCTTAACCGTAATAATAGTTCTCGCTTGAGCCCCGGGCTCCAGCGGCGCGTCTTAAACCCGAATGACAGCATGTCGAGCCAAAGCAGCAGCAGCGGACGAAGTAGTCCAATGCCGAACCAGCGACTGGGAAATATGTCGTTGGATGAAACAGCCCACATGCAGCAAAGGGTTGCTGGGAATATACAAGGAGAAAGGCCGCAGCCGTCACAACGCTCTATTTATAGAGAAGATAGAAATAGTCCAATCCAACGTGATGTTCCTCAACACCATGGCTCCATGTCGTCTGTGCTCACTCCAGCCATGCAATACGGTCCTCCTGTGAACCACCAACGAGGAAGATCTGGAAGAAGCCTGGATGGTGCGGACATGACCTCAATATCACCTAATTCTCATAACTTGCTTAATGCATCGGGCACAGGCAGCGGCCGAAACAGTCCGGTCCGTAGAATACAAACTTTCGTAGATAAGTCGTCAGCTCAACAAACTCCGTACAACGGCCGTAACAGTCCAAAGATGGGCACGTCGGCTGTTTTGGCCCCATCGTCCAATGTTAGGTACAGGCAAACACCCTCGTCCACCCCTCAACAGCAGCAACCACCATTAAATCGAATGTCAGGTACTTCATTCTCATCTTCATATCACTGACAGGATGATAACCAACTTTCTCAATCGCTTGCTCAAAAAAAACAATCAGTTCCCTAGGCACATTAAGTATATATGCGCAAAATCCTATTAGACAACCGTCGTAAATGTTGTTAACGTGTGCATGAACACTGCAAAGTTCAATGTGTGATTTCACCCTTGGCAACTCCAACTAATGTAACTCTGCAAATCCATCTGAAATATTCCGGAAGTGTGCACTAATTATGCTGCTTTCTATAACGCTGTGAAAACGTGTCCTGTCAAGCCAAGGTGATGCGGTTGCCCCATGATAGCGACACAATCGTCTTACATACACTGCAGCAACGCTACATAGTACCTGCTCATTTGCTTTGAGCCCTGTCTCTCTCGAGGTGATCGGTGTCATTGTTACATTTTAGTAATTTTCGCCCTTACTACTTGTACATAAAACGCAATATTAATCGCTGTTTATTGCTGAGTTAAATTGATGACTGTTTTTAAACTAGTTTGATGTTGGAAATATGACATCTCTCAAACCAGCAAATACAAGTGGTTGTTTAATTGAAACCGAATCATTTGTTTTCGTCTTTGATTTATTCTTGCTGGTCTACCAACTAACTACACATTCACTATCACAAACTAGACATGGGTCAAAGAGAAAAAGAGTAATTGGCCTTGCAACTAACTGTTACTGAAACCGACTGAGAATGACAGCACATTTTTAGATCCTGACTGACACCATTTAGCACTGACAAACAACCGGTTGATTACTGTTTTAACTAAACAGTTTGGTTAAAAAAAGAAGTGGATTAACACTAAAATATAACAATTGGGTCCAGCAATATAAAATTTGTCAACTAAACACAGATAGATATACGTTGTTTTGGCTAAAACAATGTATATCTGATCAGCAGTATTAGACCTGTGGAAAAATATTATGTAAAAATTTGACCATCCCATGTTGAAATGGTGTATACAGCAAGCGACCACAGTGCAACCCAAAATGCTAACCCTGGTCAAATTATCTACCATACTACATTAAAAACTGGCCAACTTTGAGTGTTTTTAAGAATGCATTTTACAAAGGTAGAAAACTAATTTATTATATAAAACTGCTACATAAATTTGGCAAGCAAGAAACAGTAAACACAGTTAGGAACAAAAATCATGACTTCAATAATAGCAATAAGGCTTCTTAGGATAAAAGTGTAAAATTTGAGAAAGTGCATGTGGGACCCAATAAAAAATTCACAAAAATACATTCTCAGAGGTAACAAACGTCAAGGATGTTCGCAAATTGGAATTTCTGTAATGTGCCCGTCAATATTTTCGTTCAGAACTCCGACTGCGGTAGTTTGACCTGGGGGATGGGGAAAGAGCAGTTCGTTCCAAGTTAAAAACCATTTCCCTCGATTCTGACAGAAGTCGCTGTAATTTGCTGGTTGGGGAAGTAGATGTGCTCTGAAAAAAGAAGGTTTTGTATTTACATAGTAAAGCGGGAGCACAAACAATATAACCGCTGTTGGCTTATGATTACTCTTGACAGATTGTCTTTGTTAATGAATACCAAATAACTATGTCATTATAGAAATATTTGCTTTGTCCAAGGGGTAATAGAATCCCGTACTGACTGCATTTACTTAGCATATTTGCACAATACCCTTTGTTAAAGAAAATTTGACTGATTCATGCTCTAGACATTGGTAGATAAATCACTTGTATTTCTACTGATACTGGCAGTCAGAGGTACAATTTGACTAAAAATGACAGCCTTTTTAAAAGCAGAACACATAGCCTTGACAATGGACCCAAAGCAGTTGAAAGGAAAACATCATTGGGAAAGAAAGAAGACAAAAGAAGCACAGATACAACACATATCTCTCCATCAGGTTTGTTATGAAACTTTTGGCTACAACTAAAAGAATAATATTTTTATTTTATTTAAAAATATATTTTTAAAGTAAGCTGTTTACATTTTGATAAAATATATAACTTCTAGTCTTTAAAATTAGTTTAACCATGTATTTATTTGAACAATTTTAAAGTTTAAATCTTAATACTGGCTATTGTGCACCTGAGTAAGATAACTAACTGCCCTTGCCTGATGTAATATATATAATTTGTTATTGTATATGTGTAAGTGGATATATCCACATCTAAGGAATGGCTGTTGGCCTGCTACACACAGTATTCTGATTTGTCTGTGTCATAGGGACTGTTATGTTTCCAGTCAAGGAAAAAAAGTAAATTTGCTTGCAGGCAGTAAAATCATCTGACTTGGCGCTGCTAGAATTGGAACTTAAAACTCTGCAGCAACCAAGTAAACTGAAACAAAAAACAGTTTTCAAGAGAAAAATATTGTCGTTGCAAATCAACCGAAAAGATGTACATGGAAAAACTGCTCTGCATTTGGCTGCGGAAAAAGGAGATCCACAAATGTGTCAAATGCTTTATGACTACTCGATGGTTTTGGGGGATGCAGGTCAGTTGTTGTATGCTGTGTAAGTGACGGAGCATACTAGTTTCCTGGTTTAGCTGCATGGATTTTTTATTGAATCCTTAAACAAACCATTGAATCCCACAGTTGTACACCTTTTGCATTACCACGATTTATCAAATTAAAATCTTATTTTGTCATATTTATATGTTGCAGTGCCACATATCAATGTATTTATCAAAGATAATAAGGGTGCCACAGCTATTCATTACGCTGCTCGAGGAAATTTCAAAAATGATGAATCCAAGATTGAAATGGTAAGGTTGGGTAATATGAACTCTGCCGGTTGAAGAAAACCTGATCTATTGTGTTACTAGGTCGAAAATAAGAAGTACGAACCACTGAAAGATGCATGCACAAGCGAAGATACAACTCTGCGCAAATTATTGTCCTGGGGACAATGCCAAGACTTAACAGAGGTTTAAACCGATAGCAGTTGCAGGCTGTCTGGGATATATCCTGGGCTATATGCATTGTTTTTATGGTTTCTATGTTTATGAAAACTTATATCTATCCTCATCTGTGAGTTGGTGGTCTTATTTTGATTAAATTGGTGTAACATCTGTCATTTGGTTGCTATTTAGCTGAAAAGTTTCACACCAGATTGCTGAGAGAAAATTAGCCTCATTTTTAGCTTGGTTTTGTTGATAAGTGCCCGTTTTGATTACCTTTTTATTATAGAGAAACCAAAAAATGATTAATTATAATTAACTATTTCATTGTAATTAACTATGACTTGTAATTAACTATTTCAGGTATTAGACAATCACGGCATGACCCCCCTGCACTGGGCGGCAAAACATGACAATATTTGTGCTGCAGTTCAACTTGTTAACCATTTTCTTCAGCAAAATTACTCTGCTACTAAGTTCTGTGGCAAAAAGGTAATTTCTGGTTATCAATCATTCGTTCGACAAAATGATGATACAAATTTAGGGAGGCTTGACGAACGCATCTAAACTTATGGATCTCAAAGATAATTATGGACGCACAGCACTGCTGATTTGCGCAGCACACAATAGAATAAACATTGCGAAATTTCTCTTGGACGCTGGGGTTGATATGTCCATTAAAGATGGCTATGGATGGACAGCTCTACATTATGCTGCATCTGAAGGTTGTATGAAGTCATTTTTATTTGTTTCAAACTTATATTTAACAACTATCACCAAATTATTCGTATAACTATCACCAAATGATTCGTATAATTATCACCAAAATTATTCGTATAACTATCACCAAATTATTCGTATAACTATCACCAAATTATTTGTATAACTATCACCAAATTAGTCGTATAACTATCACCAAATTATTCGTATAACTATCACCAAATTATTCGTATAACTATCACCAAATTAGTCGTATAACTATCACCAAATTAGTCGTATAACTATCACCAAATTATTCGGCTGCTGCTATTTAGCAAAAGTTGGCAACTTTTCCATACTATAGGTAACAGCTGTGTGTGTCGTTTAATCTTGAGACATGCGATTGACTCACAACTGCTCGATGATGTATTAAATATGGTTGATGGCATGCACAACACTCCTCTGCACATTGCTTGTGAGAAGGGGAATGGGGAAGCAGCGGAGGTGCTACTGGAGCATGGTCAGTGATAACTAATTCCATTTTACAACCCAGGTTTAAATTAAACAATTTATAAATGCAGAGAGTAATATGGCGATGTCAAAGGAAAACATTAAAGGAAACACAGTTATTATACTTGCGGCTGCTGTTGGAAGTTTGGACATTATTAAAATGCTCTGCAAACGGAATATCAACATAAATCATAAAAATAAAGAAGGCAGAACAGCCCTGCATACTGCTGCCAAGTATAATCATATAGACGCGGTGAAATTTTTGATATCGAAGTAAGTGAGATAAAACAATTACTGTCACATTGTTTGTCATTATGCCTATTGATCAATCTTCTTAAGTGACTATGTGAATGATCATAACTACCAACAGAGGAGCGAATCCAAAAGCAGAGGACATGAGTATGATCACTCCAATAGTACTTGCGGCACACCATGGCAATATTAAAGTGTTACATTATTTGTTGGAAAACGACGGCTACTCAAAATTCGAAGATCACATGCAAAAATCATGCTTGCATTGGGCTGTTGAGGCAAATCATCTGGAGGTGGTGAAGGTAAGTTTATAGGGATTTTGGATTACAGTTTCTGAACTATCAGTGAAATGACAGTTAAAGTTTATTTTAAACAAACATACAACCGTATGATAAATTTTCCATTACGAAATTTCCACATAATTTAGGTTCTAGTTTCGCACGAACTCAGTTTGCCATCGATTGGTATGAAAGATCCGCATGGAAATACAGCATTGCATATCGCTTCGTCCAAGGGATTTCAGCATGTTGTACGCTTACTCTTACAAAAGAATGAAAAGTGGAAAAAATGTGACAAAGGAAAACTACCAATACACTTGGCTGCCCAAAACGGCCATATAAAGGTAAGCATATTACCAGGTTAAGGATGCAACAACTTGAACATAATTCAGAGTCATGTCAGTATTTTTTTATGTCATTTTTAACTTTAAACATTTTCTTAATTATGTAAGTAATTTAAGTGTGTGCCGTGTGAATATCGTATTTTTAAGCAAAAAACATACTGACTGACTTTTACTCTTCCATAGGTTATAGAAATTATATTGGAGCAAGACCCCGGTCAAATATGTTCACGGGATAAAGAAGGCAACACACCATTAATCAGTGCAGCCCAAAAAGGAAAAGAGGATGCTATAGCCTGTCTCGTTCAACAACGAGCTAACCTTGACCACCAGTTAGTACTTTGAAACTACTGTTTAGCAGATAATGTGATTTTGTTTATCTTAGTAATAGTAAGCAATGGAGTGCTCTGAGCTACTGTGCCGCGAAGGATTTCACAAAAACTGCGATGCATCTTTTACAAGCGGGCGCAAGCACAGCAGTGGAGGACCGAAATGGGGTATTTACATAAAGCAAACCTGTGGTATCCACAATAACTTTATATTTAAATACAGGCAACACCACTTCACTTAGCTTGTATACAAGGCAGTGCAAACATGGTAAAGCTGCTTTTAAAAAATGATGCAAATGTCACAGCAAGAGATGCCAAAGGAAACAACCCGCTTGATCTGGCTATAAAATACAGACATAAGGTAATGTGAAACACTACTTAAACTAAACAGAAAAAATTTAAGAATGTAACGTTTTAGGCATGCGCGAAAGCCATTATCAACAGCAGAAAATGGAAAGCGGCATTGCGCAATTCACGGACCATTAACGAAAACATTGGTTTAATATCAACACCACTCCGGGAGATGATAAGAACTATGCCCAGCGTGGCAAATTTGGTGTTCAGCAAGTGCACCGTCGTTTCAACCGATGTAGACCCAGATGATGAGGATTTTTGGGTGAGCAGAAGGCTCTAATGATGTTTCTTGATGAAGTACTATGATCATAAGAGTTACTCACAATTGGATGACAATTCACATCAATCAGAGCTATGTTATTTTAAATTGATGCTTCATTCTTCCATTTTTGCATTTTTATATTTCCCATTAATCACAAACACACTCTGAACTTTTTTCTAGGTTGAGTTTAACTTTGAGTTCTTGGACGACATGTACACCAGTGCTTCGTGGAAACAGCTGCATGATGCGGCTGGAGAGATGGGCTTGATGATCGATTCTCCGCATTGTTTTAACGAGGATCGGACGATTGAACAAAGCAGCAAAAGTTATTCTGAAAGTAACAGAGTATTGCGAGACAACCACCCGCTTGCACTCATTGTATGTATGGTTAAATAAAATAATCAACTTGTAACTTATTTATGTTTTGAACAGGCCACACACAACAGTTCAAAGTTAATGCATCATCCTCTGGTATTAGATATGCTAAGTTATAAATGGACACGATATGGCAGGAATATATATTACATCTTTCTTTTGCTTTACCTTGCTTTTCTGGGATCTCTTTCTGCATATTTGGTATCCATTCCTCCACCTTTTGCAGTGGTGGTAAGATGAAAGCAATTCATAATAAGTTTAGTTATATAAGTTTACATTCATTCTCTTATAGATCAAAGGAAATGGCTCTAACGTTTGTTTTGAACTGAAAGAAGGTGCAAATTCTTACTGGAAAAGAGAAGATTGCACCTGTTGTCAATACGGATCAAGGGGGAATGTGTTTAACACAGCACTTACGTCTATTGTGCTCGTACTGTCCAGCGCCAATCTTGTAAAAGAGGTAACTATGGAGTTAAATTTAATTTTACTTTTTTTTATAGCTAAACTATATTCTCTAAATGGCAGGTTTTTCAAGCTTGGAAAGCAAAATTGGCATACTTCAAATCATTTGATAATTATATTGAAGTGACTTCTTATTCTTTGGCGATCGTTGCTGTGGTGGACTGGTCGGAACAAACCAAGCTGACAGGGATCAAGGAGGTTAAATTTCTCGAAGAGGATATTTTGTTACAACAGCTTAATCTTAACTATGTTGCAGGACTGGCAATGGCAGCTTGCAGCCGCATGCATATTGGTTTCCTGGATTTCATTGGCTTTGTTTTTGCGCAAGCTTCCTACACTCGGGATATATGTGATCATGGTTATGGACATTGTAAAAACTTTTACGCAGTTCTTTACCACCTTCCTCTTGTTTATCGTCGCATTTGCCTTTTTCTTCTTCATGATGCTTCAAAATCAAGTAGGTTTCAATTTAACTTGTTTTAAAGTTGGTTACCGATGTTTATAATAACCTTAAGGCCGAATTCCATACTTGGTGGGAATCCCTGCTCAAAACATCAGTGATGATGATAGGAGAGATGGATTACAGCACAATTTTTTATTCAGACCCTGATGTATGCATACCAGGAAACTCAACAAATCCATGTGTAAGAAAATATTTTAGTATTTCAGTTGAAATTTTTTAAAAAGTTTTTTAGTATTCCAGTTCGTCTGTGTTTTATCCTGAGCTCACTTTCACGATGTTCGCATTTTTCGTGGTCCTGATGCCGATTATAGTGATGAACCTCTTGGTTGGTTTGGCAGTTGATGATATTAAAAGCGTCCAAAATCAGGCCAATGATACTAAAATGGGAATGCAGGTTTGTGTTGGAATTTCGGGTAATAAGACACATGCAGTTCGCATTGCGTTAGTGATGGTTTTTTTAAATTTGTGACCAGGTTACATAGAAGTACTCTTCACTAATGGCTTATTAATATTCTGGGTTTCTTGGTTGTAGTGTCAATCCAGTGAAAACAAATGGGATTCAGGATTGAGATAATATAAAATACTGAACAAAATGCAATAATTTTAGAAATTAGACAGCGGTCATTTTAAGATGCTCATACACCTTTTCAATATTTCACCCTAAGATATAAACACAAATTTTCTTTTCTTTATCTGGGGACAGTTATCTGCAGTTGCATTTTTTACCCGCAAATATAGATAAAATCTAAATTTAACAGATCCAACTTGCTCTTGAAGTAGAGTTTATGTTACCGCAAGCATTGCAAAAATACTTTGGGCTGGGTGTGCATAAGATTTATCCCAACAAGATCATCAGGAAATCAAGTGTGATGGGATTCTTGGATGACAAAGTGACAACTGCACTATTCATCAACACATGGCTTGCCGCTAAATATGTAAAAACTTGACTTGTGTTTTTTCACTACGTAGTTATTCACCCTGGTTGACTTTAAAATAAAACCAGCTTTAATCTACTTAAAATCTACGATTTTAAGAAACATGCTTTGGGCAGAAAAGGGTTAAATAATCCATACTATCACAGGATGAAGAAGAGAGTCGGATAGAACAAAAATCAAAATCAGCAAAACAGAGTCAATCCATTAAGACTAAAATCAAGCACTTGCTTAAACAATGCGAAGAACTGAACGAAAATGTGAAGAACTTGGCGAAGGAAAGTTATCTGTAAAAGTACCAGTAAGTGCAAACTACATATTGGATATAAAACAGAAAACTAAAATATACGGCATCCTTTGTAAAGAAATGGATGTTAAGTATAACATGGTACAGAAATATGATATTTCTTTATATTCAACTAAGTGAATTAATTTTGTGCATCCCCGTTAAAAGTAAATTATTCGTGAATCGACAGTGCTTAAAACTTACCGTCCCCCGTTCAATGTTTACTCTAGGACTTTTGTGTTGATGCGAAAACATGGACAGCGGGTCCATCTCGGCCGACCTTTGAGCTTCATCCAGCAAGTCATTGGTGGTTTGGCTTGAACATTCGCAACCATCTGTATCCAGTGCTCGATGGCTGTAAATAAACCAATAACTGCTATTGTCAGAAGTAGCAGATTGACAATATGTTATCTATATCACAATTAGATATGTAATTTTTCTGAAAAGATTACATTACATAATGTATCATAGTATCGGAACTGTGATGGTAAACAATTAAGTATAGTGGAAATGTAAAACTCTCTTTAGTATTGTATACTGTATATATTTGCCTACCTGTGCTTCTCAGTTGAATGAACTTCTGCATGACAAGGAAGTTTTAAACTTCCATTTTCTTTTTGTAACTGACCGCTGGGAAAGGGTGCTTGATTTTTAGGTGTGTAGTGACTGCTTTTTAAGTCTGACTTTAGAGAAACAAAGGATTCTTGGTTTGTCTGGTCATCCGATGAACAGGAACTTAGTCTCATTTCTGTGATTTCTATCATACTCTCTGAATTCTGATTCACTAACTTGCCTTTTGGGGAATCTGCACTGCACTGGTCTGTGGTTCTATGCTCAGCTTTCCAAAACTGCTCACTGTCTTTATCATACTCATCTTGAAGTATTTTTGCCAATCGCTTAGAGCAACTGAGCCTACCTAGGGGCTTGGTCTCAGCCTTGCTGTTCAACTTAATTAAGGATGTTCCTTGTGTAGAGTTGCTGGAACTGGCAATAACAGTTTTGGGGATTCCCTTAAAACTCGTCTCAATATCCTCTTTTAAATCTTTTATTTCTTCTATAATTTTCTCCATGCAGTTCACAGCCTCGGAATTTCTATATTTTGTAACATTAACTGGTGATTTTTCTTTCATCGAAGGCTTTACTTTAACTGTCTTTCGACTTTCTCCAGGACTACAAAAAAACATGTAAATTGTAGAAAACACAACACACAAGGAACAACCTACCTTAAATCATTCAGACGATCTTCTTGCTTTGACAACATTTCCTGGGAAGTTTCTAAATTCGACTGCAACACTAAAAGCTCCTGCTGCTGCCTTTCGTACAACTGGAAAATAAAAGTGTTAAAAGAATATAACAATAGAAATAAATACACCAAATACCTCTCTAAGCGCAGCAAGTTCTAAATTTGTTCGCTCTTGTTTTGATTTCTGAATATGTATAAACTCTTCTTTTCTTCTTACTTGTTCCTCTGGATAAATTTGTTTTTGAAAAGTTTGTCGACAAACTTTTATTTTTAAAACTCAACACAGTTGTTGTGGGTTCTCAAGATATAAGTATGACAGCACTGTTTTTAAAGAAATATGTAAATTACATGATTAAAAAAAATTAGATTTTAATACCTAATATGACGACAAATAAAACGCAGAAATCAAGAATGATATCCACTTACCACTAGCATATAAATCCCTTTTTAAAGTTTGCAATTCTTCTCTCATCAGAGTTAATTCTTGGCGTGCAGATATTAGATCACCTGTTTTTGTCGCCATTTCAGCTGTTTAAATGGAAACAACTAATAATTGATTTCTTTAGGTGTCAACAGACACAGTTCTGACTATGTTATAAAACCAACCAATATAAACATATTTAAAATAGTCTAAAATAACATCCATGTTAATCGTGTGGATAAGATAAAGACATACTTTTGCCCAGAAAGGTTCTGGGTTTCACCTGCACTCTTGGCAAGTTTTGCACAGTAGTGTTTTTTCCTGGAAACCACTTTATGGGCGTTTACTCAAGAATTATTAATATCGTAATATAAAATTGAACACACTGCAAGCTTTGTGCGACCATGGGTATAAATTGATTGACTGGAAACATGGGATATTTTAAAATAACAAGTCTTATATTATATACACCTATAGTTTTGTCCAGTTCAGCACGGCATTGTTTGTATTTCGCCTTTTGTTGTTCCATATCCACATAAGCAGCAGCAGCGTTTTTTCTGCACTCATTAAGTTCAGCTTCTGCTTTTCGCAACTTCGATTTCACTTCCCGAATCTCACTCTCTGCTTCAACTAAGTCGCCTTCCTGCAAGTTAAATTCATAAATGCTATTACCGGTGTATCAAATATGTATAAAAGCTAATAAAATAGAATAATGTAAGTATAACCTCTGTTAACAGAAAATTATTGTCAAGATTGGTTAAAATGGTAAAATAAAATTTAAATTACCTTCAGCTGTAACTGGGTGACAAAATTTTGTTCATTTGCCTCCAGCCTTCCAATTTTTGACGATATTTCTGACAAAGAGGAGTTCAATGCATCATTCATTGTCTGAAATGAACATTGTAAATAATATGCTTTTTAAAAGGAACTAAAAATGATTAAGCTAGCTTAAATTCCGACTAGTTTTGCTGGAGACAAAAATACATTTTAAAGTTAAGTGAAAACACTAATAATTCAATAATATTATAATGACTACTTTATTAAGGATAACATATTCTGGTGAAAAATGTGTTTATACCTCCAGTTCACGTTTCTCAGTAAAGGAAGCATCAATTTCATGCTGGGCTTCAACCAACTTTACTTTCGTCTCATCGATTAATAAATCTTTTTTCTTTTGGCGAGATTCTGATACTTTCAGCCGTTGGATAAGCAATCGCAGTTGTTCATTACGTTTGCGAATTTCAACTAAAAAACAAAAGCATTTTAAATTAGCATAACAAGCACTGGATTTGCTTATTTGCATAGCAGTATTTATAAATAGTTTTATACTTTTAGTATCTACAATAAGCTATTTTAAACCACAGAATTGAAGCAATATTTAATATGTGCCATGACCACAGAGTCTAGTTACAACTGTCAGTTAGTACTCGCAGAAGAATAAAACTAAACTTAGAACAGAATTTTACCCTCAAGTCGGTCGTTTTTCTGTTCAAGATCTAATACTCGATTCCTGTCTCTCTCCCATGCAGATAGTTGGTGGTGGTGAGCAGCCACCATCTCATTCAGTTCTTTGTCTCTGTCTTTCAACTCTCCAATCAGCAGTTGCAACTCCTTGCGTTGTTTCACAATCGTTTCACTTTCCAAATCTTGCATTTGCTATACAACACAATTAGAGTTAAACATACAGCATGTTCATAGGATACACATCGGGACATTTATAAAAAAACAAACAATAATGTCACATTACAACATGTAGCTAATTATCAAAATAATGGCATATTGTGTTATGTGCAGTAGAGAGTTTACACAACAAGTTTTTGTTCAAGCTATTAAATTCCACCGAAAACTAAAAGCTGTGGTTATAGGATTGAATATTCATGTTTATCCCCGTAAATGGGAAAACCAAGGGGGTTAACACACGGGCAATCGTCAGATCACCTCGCGCCCATCGTCGGGTTACCAGAGCTATTGCAGTGTGTTGTATATGATAGACACGTTCCTTCATTTTGGTAGAACTCATTAATCCGCTGGGTTCAGGCAATGTCCGTAAAGTGCCTTGTCCAAGGACACAACCGATTAGCTAGCGACCAGTTTCGCACCTGCAACCTTTCGATTGAAAGGCGACGCACTTAACCGCTAGACCAACGGGCGGGACTAATCATAATAATGGCATCATGTTAGGTGCAGTAGTACATTTCCGCAAATAATTACAATATACTGCCATGGTATTTAGGTATTTAGACAGTGGTAATTATCAAAACAAATAATATTTAATCAATGAAATAGGGTTGTTTACCAATGGTTCTTCTGTTACATCATGTTTAACATTACTGTTACTGGTATAGTTTCGATCAGCAAGAAAAGAGCCACCACTGCTTCCCTGTCACAGATATGACAAGTTTTAATGTCGTAGTTTTACACCAGGTACTGGTATAGATATTAAGTCATGTGTAAAGTTTAGAAACACCTTGCATATTAAATCAACTTAACACCCCAAATAATAGTGGTAATACTACTTATTATGACTCACATGTCAAAAGAACATTCATATTGTTTCATGATAAAAAAAAACTTTAGCCCATGTAACATGCTTTTTGTAAGCTTGATAACACAAACATTAAGTCTATAAATAATGTAATAAAAACATATAAAATATAACTTAAATGCATAGTGTACCGGAGAATATTTTTGGTGAGCTATGAAATCTTGGATG
>CH002357.1:539372-565877 GCA_000149265.1 Ciona savignyi
GGTGAAATAATTGTCTCCATAAGCTGCAATCGGGGAATTCCCGCAAATATTACGTTTTTTATAATCTGCCTTTAGCATTTTCGGCGAACATACAAATATCATAAACCTGAATGGAATTGTTTTTTTGGTAATCCATGGGTAATCTATGCCACTCTGATTATTACACAATACTACTTTCTGTAAATTAGCATTTGACGATGTCTTCTTAAAGAATGACTAATAGTTTATTGAACAAATTGAAATTATCCCCTGCAAATGTAAAACGTAAGGCAAGGTTATCACTCAAGCAATAGTCCGATTACCTCGCACCCACCGTATGGTTACCGAAGCTATTGTAGTGTGTTGTGCAGAATTGATAAGTTTATTTAATTTAGGTATAACACATTATTCCAAAGTTCCGGCAATGTCTGCCCAATAACACAACTGACTACCTAACTACTAGTTGTCCGTCGCCTTTCAATCGAAATTTTTTAGGTGCGAAACTGATCGCTAGCTAGTCGGTTGTGTGCTTGCGCAAGGCACTTTACGGACATTGCCTGAACCCAGCGGATTAATGGGTTCTACTAAATTAAAGGTCTATCATATACAACACACTGCAATAGCTCCGGTAACCCGACGATGGACACAAGGTGATCTGACGATTGCCCGTGTGTTAACCTCCTTGGTTTTCCCATTCACGGGGATAAAGATGAATATCCTATCCTAGTTTTAAACCCCTATACTAATAGGCGACGCACCAACTCGCTAAGCTAGTAGTTCGGACTAGAGGGGGCAAACCAAACGAGCCCCGTTTGTTTCTTCGTGCAAAACAATTAGAGTACATCACAGAAACTTATTGGATCATTGGTATTACTACAACTGAATAAACGTCTCAATGACGTTATGGTAAACTCTTGATTTTTTATGGGATAAAATGTCTTATTCTTACAGGCCACAGTCATATTGTTGTAGGTTGGCGCTACTTCTTTTAGAGAATTTCGCATAAACCACTGGATTAAAGAACTTTATTAAATCCGAAGACGTCCGACATGCATAAACAAGCAACTCCGGATACCCAACAACAAGTTGCATGTGTGGTTGTACTATGTATGGTTTTCCAATTCACAGGAATAAAACAAGAACACATTTAAGTAAAGTTTTATATTGCCATCACAATCAGCGGTGAACGTATGCTTCACCAAGAACAATTAAAGATGTTAACATGCATTTGTTTCCGAATAAATTGGAGTCCGTTTAACAAACATTTATATTGTTGAATGATGCGTTTCAAGGTGGCATTAAGTATATCTTAAATATCCCATAACCCACTAAGGGAATATATAATACTGATGGGCACATAAGTGCCTTTCGTTTTCACCGGAGAATCCACCATTTCGCCATTAATCGTCTTAATATGGTTTTTGTTACTAGTCAGTAGCACATTAGACCTTAAATCAGAAAATATTACAGCATCGGAATATGGAACTATAATATACCAACCAATTTCTTAATCTTAATTTCAAAATTAAATAAATGCAAGATGACAGGTTATACTTCCCATACAGTAGTTGTAAATTTATCAGATAGTGCAAGAAAAACTTTAATGAAACCTGATCTTCAACAAGATATCTAAGTCATTCATATTAGTGGGATCATGATGCATTGTAATTAAATAAAATACCACCAGACTAAATTTTCATAATAATATACTTAAGTTGTAACGATTTACCAAACTCCGTACTGTCATGCTTTACCGTGCAACGAGATTATGAAGTTTAAATCACAAAACATCCTTTAAAAAGAAACTATGCTGAGAAAGTTAGTTTGCCTTGTGGGAACGGATTGGACATAACTTGGCTGCTAGCCAGGGGATTGCATTAGGCACTTTCCCGACCTGCTAAACCTAGCGAATTAGTGGGTTCAATAAAAACTGTTAAAAAGTCTCAAGTTTCACACACTGTAATTGCTTCAGTAATTAAACTGTAGGCATAAAAAACCTAAGCTGTACCATCTTCTATTGCCTTACCCTTGATAATAAACAAATTATCAAAAATATATGAATCCAAAATTGTACACATTTTTAAAAACTAACATATTTTTAAATTGAATGGCAATGGCCAAACAGTTTGTACTAAAACGCTTTAAGATATTTTGGGTTGCCCACTTTAAGAAAAAAACCTACTACTTGACCCAGACTACTATTTCGATGTTGCATTTCACAACCCTTTTTAGTTTAACAGGATACCATGCTATCCAAATACAGAAAACTACACCAGAAACCTCTTAATTTTACCTTTTAACCGTGTTTTAGAATCGGTCTGTGGAAAGTTCGTCTGAAGGTTTCACTCCATGAAAAGAAAGAAATGATTAATACACTTGTTGTTTGACAAAGACACAAAACACAAGACTAGCCTATCTCACCACTATGTAAAAGGAGTGCAGAAATATACCGCTTTTCCCGACCGTGCTCGATTCCATCGTAGGGCTGGCTGTCTTTCAGTAAAAAATAAGGAGTATGAAAACTATCCTTGTGTTATCATATCAATATGAAAAAGTTTACATTACAACTGCTGCATAAAACCTACAAGCTGTTTTGCAGTGATGGTAGGTTAAAAAATAACAAAATATTGTCTACAACTGTATTACGAGAATACCTTCGTCTAATACATGGTTCTCCAATGTAATAAGGAGTCCAGCAATAGATGGTTAAGCCTGTTGCTTGAAAGAACAGCAGACAGTCTGCAAGCAATAACAGTAGAGTGAAAGAACCTGTACATTACAAATCAAATAATGGGATATCATACACAAATTATACACAGCCCAGGTATTTAAACACATTGGCGTTTAAGTAAAACTTGTTTAAACAAATATGCTTCAATTAACTAATACCATTGTGGCAGTTCTTTAATTTTGCATGAAACTTCATCCCAGCGTTTCAGACTGTACCTACAATTGTCAACTGTCAGTTAAAACGATATGCGGTTACAAAATAAAAATTTTCAAACGGAAAATTTTACAAGTAATCATCATAAAAAGTAGAATGTATGAAATTGCAGTTACTCATGTGCATTGTGCATGTTGGGATTATCTACAAATTTGCTCAACGTTCTTGTTGCTGGACATCCCACAACTTGGAAGGGATTAATTAGACTTAGGCAACTTTCTCCTGAACAAACGGGTGAATTAATGCCTGGTTTACAGTTAACCTTTTAGCTGGGTCAAGGCATAAAGCTTTGTCCAACATATCAACCAACTGATTTAATTTTCGCAGTTGTTCCTCTGGCATACGAGAAATTGATTGACCACCCAGTAGTTCTTTCCGTAGATCCATAGTTGCGTTTACAGTAGACATGACAGTCATTTTCTCGCGTTCCGTAACTTTGTCGACTTCGGTTAAAATAAAGTTGAGATTCTGATCGAAGTGCTGGTCTGAAAGAATAAGTTTGGCAGCTTAAAAAGAGGCTGCTATGGGATGGAATACGTAGGGTGTTATTAAAATATTCATTTGTAAGCTAACGTCTGTCCACAGTTTGGAAATTAAAATCTGTCCAACATAGCTTTTAAGCAATGTTAGTTATATGCCTTGCACACAACTGAGCCAAAACAAGCTCAACAATGCTACCTTTTGGTTAAAGGTGCAATATATTACCACTAATAATATAATTTAGCTGGGTAAAAAAAACAATATTAAGAAAAATGAAATATCTAAAAACCTTTTAACATTCCTTTCTTGAGAACCCTGTGTGGAATCTTTCCTTTGAGGTCCATCATCAGTTTAAGCATCTGGTTGTTTGATTTCCCTGGGAACAGAATTCTCCCTGTGGAATCAGTAGAAATAGCAATTAAGATCAAATATTTCAACGGAAAGTATGAGTACTGCACCTGTATATATTTCGAAGATGGTGCATGCCACTGACCACATATCAATGCCATGGCCGTATTTTATTCCTAAAATAATCTCAGGTGCTCGGTAAAACCTGGAAAAAGTATGATTGTACAAAATACAACGCTATAAGATGGGTGATGTAATTTTTACAATGTTAATGGGGTAATTGTACATTGGGTATTAACTATGTATATGGGGTGATTGAATAATTTCAAATTAAACAATTGTAAATGGCTGAATTTGAAAATTTAATATTTAATACTGTAAGTGGGTTATGTTAAAATTGGTATTAAATGCTACAAAATAAGTTTTAACAAAATCAACAAACATTTTAAAAATACAAAATCCACGATTCACACACGACAATTTAAATTTGCTAGTTCAGGATTTCTCCTTACTTACCTTGAAACGAGGTATGGAGTCACTTCCTGATCCGCTATATGAGATGTTGAACCAAAGTCACACATTTTTAACATCGATTTATTTTCGCTGACAAGTATATTGTCTGGTTTTATATCGGAATGTAATAAGTTGCATCTTTTTAACAGTTTCAAAGAGAGAAACAACTGTTGGGTATAAGATTGCACCTGGGATTGTAAGGATAAAATTAATGGGTAAAAAAGAATAAAGTTATAGCTGACTTATGAACCGAGTATTACCATTTTAGCAATCAACAATTCAGACTGTGAATTACTAAAGTTTGATTCTGTGAATTATTATGCAAATCACCTACAATAGGAGTGTGCACACTCGAGGCAAGCCAAATGCTGACAGCGTATAGAAACACTGAAAAAAAGTGTAAATTTTAAATAAAGTTTAGCTCGTGGAACGAGTTAAGTTGGGTCATTTTTAAATCATTTTTGTTTTCACATGAATCAGAGTACAAAGGCCACAGCCTATCGGTGGCCAAACAGTCTAAAAAAACAGGATAAATGCACGCATGACAAACCTCAAAATAGTTTATGGTAATGTAACCTGACCATTTTTGTCCTTGTGCTAACAATTTGCATTGCAAAACTCTATGGTAAATACCAAATTAGCACAAAATGTTCTGCCATTAAAAATTTTAAGAAAAATGCAGGTGTACAAAGAGCACTTTAAACAGTCAATTGTTTGGCCTTTTTTTCAATTAAAGGTTAAAAAAAACTGTATGAATTACTCTGAGCCTCAATCTACTTTTCACTAAGGTTGCACACCCCTGGCCTATAGTGCACCACACATAGAAACATCTATAATAAAATCTACATGTCAGACTTATTCTTACAGCTTTCATGTGCAGTCCAACATTGGCTCCGTACTTCTTTAGCAGTTCACGCAGATTCATGTTCAACGACTCAAAGACGAGGCAGAGATGACTTTTATGTTGAAATTGTCGATACAGCCTCAGACAGTGGTACTTATCTTCTCTATCCATGTCGTTTAGCTTTTTGAGATATTCCAATTCTCTTAGACCTAAAATTGCAACGCCATAAGCATTAATAACCCATAGATAGTAAGCCACATTAAAATCTCACCTGTTTTATGCATCAGGTCGTTCTTACGAATGATCTTAATGGCAACCTCAGAGTTTCCTCTGGCAGTATCTCGAGCGCGTACCACATTGCTGAAAACACCTTGGCCAGTATATCCGTAAACCTGATAGCGTTTGTCGAGTGTCTCGCCAATGCTAACTCTGTAGTAACCCTCAGCATCAGTCCAGTTGTCCTGAATAATAAATGTAAAACCTCAGTTAAAATCTTAAAACTGTTTTAAGAAAAATGTAAAAATTATTTTGAAGTAAATAGGTATATAAACAAATCAGGATTCAGCTTCAGTTTAACCAAGATAAATGCAATTTCATAATCGTTACAAATTAAGGTTGGTTTAATAAATCACTTAAACCGGATTGCATAACATTTTGCACATTTTATTTTTAATGCATTTGTGGGGTGTTTAGAAAGAGTGTTTAAAATCGAAGCTACATGTTAATAAGATGACTTTAATTAAATGGTAGTTATTAGAGATGATGAAAATCAACAGGAAAGATATGTCTTGTGTTGAATTATTGTCATTTTCTAAATTTTGCATATTCAAGCACACTTGTATAAAGGTAATTAGAGCACTTTTTTGTGTTCTTGTGGAATTGTCCAGAAAGGTACTTACTTATCCAATTTGTTTAGTCGGCAACTGCATTGGTTATTGTCTCAAGGGTAACTGTAAACTTGGGAAATACTGGTACCTGTAAACTTGGGTCGTTCGTATCCATTGAAGTTCCCCTTTTCATTGTCAAAGACGGTGTAAATTCCTCGGAAAACATGTCGCCCGTTGCTTTTTTATCTTCCTCGTTTTGTTTGTCCTCCTCATCTTGAATCGTTCTAAAGAATAAAACGAGAAATGAAAAAACTTCCATTTACCAACCAAGATGTTGGTTAGAAACTGAGTACCATGGTAAATGGTTCTGTGCAATACAATGATTCCATGTGACCAGCTTTAATAGAAAATAAGAAATTAGACTCTTGCAATGTGATGGACAGATTAAATATTCATAGATTAGATATTTAATATGTAGTGGACTATATGGAGGTTGTAGAATCAGCACACATATAACATTTTGTCTAAAATAAATACATAACAATTATTAAAACAGCTTGTTGTAATTGTGGATAACTGTACACCGTTAGTTAATAATTTTTTTCAATATTGGTAAAATTATTTTATAAAGAAAGACATTTCCAATCGCTTACCTATTTATTTGTTCAATTTTATCTTTGAGCACAGATTCAAAGTCTGCGTGAGTCAGGTTTTTAATGTTCTCAGCAAGAGTGGCGGAACTGATTCCTTCTACTTCTGATGAACGAGATCTGAGAATGAATTTCATATTTAATTGTTGTCCATATTGAGAAACTAATTAAACTCTCAGTTTTAGACTAAAATAAATAAATATATAATTTTAAATGCAAATTTGGTAAGTCTTTTTACTTCCCTGATCTAAGAGTTTTGTTTTTAAACATTTAGTTAGTATATTGGGTACAACAAAGTTTAGAGATTAGGACAATGAAACAAAAACGTAATGTATGGATTAGAATTGCATAGTATAAAATATAGAATCATTATGATTAAGAATTTTTTAAGTATTAGAGTTCTGTTTTATATGATTATTTTGAATCAAAATTGTAGAGAGGCTTAGTTATTTTAGATGTTACAGAAGCATCAAAATCTACCCAAAAAAGAGACCTACCCATCTCCAATATTCGAGGATGCTGGTGTGCAGTTGCTGGAGTTCACCACTGATCCAAACATGTCATCAGCGATAATGAGATTGCCGGTATCTTCATTATTACGTTCTAGCAAGTTCCGCTCGTCAGCGACAGCTGTTAGACCTGCTCACAAGGTATTCGTTGATACATCAACCCATGCAAGGGTTACATAAATATAAATAAAGATTAGTTGCTGCATATTAGTCAGATGTACACATTATGTATGCTGTACATTAATTGGCATATTTGTAAAATAAACATAAAGACTGCAAAATAACGATTGATCAACAGTCATTTGATAATCACTTGAGCTATCATGACCTGCGCTTTACACCTTTCATTGGTTATGTTGACCAGCGCTGACAATTAACTCGCAAAACATGCGAATTGAAGCTTTAGGGACTCTAGAGAAGGTTCCTGCTTTGTGGTATCTGCAGTCTGACATATATACATTGTACTTGTAAACAGTAATTTTTGTCAGTAAACATGAGGAATTCCCAACACATAAACTAAACGTCTTAACAAATTGCAATGGGTTTTTTGGTAACAATAAAACTATAGTTTATCTTTATATAGGGTTGAAACTTGAAAGTAAAAGAGTAGGTATATGCGAGTTTATTAAGTTTATCATGGGGCATTCAGTTGTATTTTGAACAGTACAGAAGGCGGTCAGTAAAATTTGGTTGCAGATACAGAGTTACGATCTGTTCTGATTGCGCCCGAAACCAAAACTACATACATTTAAACAATCGACAATAACCATGTCTTTAAATTTAGACCTGAAACGTGACATCGTAAATATTAAGTTTTTTGGTCAACTTCAAATTACACCATTCATACATTGATTGATTGATTGTTAATGTCATATCAACAACCATTTACATGTTTAATAATTTTTAACTTTATATTATAAAATGGAAGACGGAAACATAAATACTCCCGTCATACTAAGTTTGTTAGTTATTAAATTTAGTATAAATCAAATGTATGGTATCATGGCCGCATAAAGCACAACCATAATATTCCACCAGTTCTAATAAGAAATAGTTGTAGGGGTAGGACTATGTTGATGTAGTGTTCATTACATAACAATAATCAGTGTTATCAGATGTGTGCATGTGTTTGGCATAACAATAAGTTTTTGTTTCCTTAATCGATAAACTCAAAAAATATTTTTAGGCAGGTTTTACAAAGTTTTTGTGGTAGAACAATGCGTCTGTGATACGATAATCGCAATTATTATTATTGTAGATCACGATTAATACAAATACCATTATATAGTTGCAGACCTATTATATACTGATAAATTTGTATACAAACAGATATTTTGAAAGCTTCTATCTAGTAATTATATTTTGGTAAAAAAGAACACAGGTAAGCCTGACCCTGTTAGATTAATTAGATAATTACCTGGCATTAAACCTTTTTTTTCTTTTTCTTGGTGTTTCTTGACTATCTCCAGTCGTCGCAGTCTTCTTTTCTCTATAAGTGCTTCTTCATCTTCATCTGATTCTTCCACAGTTGCATGATCAAGCTGACAATAAACAGATACATTTTTATTTTCTAACTCAGAAATGGTATTTTTGCCATATAATGTACTGTGTCATTTTTAAAATCATTCAATTGGTAAACATTTATTATTGTCAGCCAAACAACAAACTCCTATTGGTGGGTTTTCTTATGATTCGTAGAAAATGAGTGTATGTATACTCTAATTCCTGTTACTTTTCGATAAATGCACTTACATCACTATCGCTTGAGTCATGTGTTTTCATTCCCTCTGAAAAACTTCCTTTAAACTTGTCATCATTTGTGCTTTTCCTTCTCTTCCTTGAATGGCCGTTGTTGCGATGATCGTACCTACTGCGATGATCATCTCTATGAGATCGAGGTCTTTCATGCGAACGACTTCTTCGCCGTTGTAAGCGATCACGGCTACCACGATCTCGGCTGTTCAGATAAGAAATGAAAATAAATGAAAAAATTATAAAGTTAGTAGGAAAAGCAATATTTCAAGGTGATTAGTTAAACATAAGCCTCATAACTGCCATTAATGCAGGACAGAAGTGGAATACCCCAAAACTATTTCCGTTTTTACAAATTTTGGTCATAAATAAACTAACAAGCAGCAACATTTTCACCTTCTGCTTCTGTGTCGGGCTATGCCATGTGCAGAATGATGTATTGCTTCTCTTCCACTCATGCGTGATCTGCTAAACCTTTCATTGTCTCTTTCTCTTCGATCTCGTTCACTAAACATTAAGGAATATGACATAATAATGGGGTATTATGAATCATGCATGAAATCATTAAAAAACTGCATTGTAAACTCCATGCTACATATTATACTAACCATATGAAAATGTATATAGCAACCTATGGCTGCCAAAATATCCTGCAACTAACAACATCTGTTAAATAACTCCAACCCAGAAACTCCAGTTACCATTACATACTGTGATATTGACATTCTTTGAACTAGATTTGTATACTTTGTATACTAAATAGTATATATAATTTTATACATGTATTGTAGAATGTATTACACCAAGAGAAAGTATAATGGCATTTGCTCTTTTTTGTGGTGTAAAAATGACTAAAAAACTTTAAACTATCTATTCTTGGTGCATCTGTATTTTTTATTAATAAAATGGTTACATATTATATTAAATAATATATTCATTTCGTCAATCTAATTGATATTCATATTAAGATGGATTCCTAATGATTTACTTGTAACTGGAGCGGTCTCTTGAATGTCTTTCAACTCTACTTCGGCTGTCAGATCTTCGATGTGTGCTTGACCCACGGTGACTAGATTCCTTCCTTAGAGAATTTCTTTTCTCTGTTCCCTTCTTCAAATCAGTGTCTGAATCTTTTACACGATCTCTCCTATAAAAAATCTTTAATTTTAATCGGCATTGTTAGTAAAAAATCTGAGAAGTTTTAAAATATATTTCCCATAGTAAAAATTGTATATATACCGATACAGACGTACAATAAATCCTCCAATTTCGTCAACCCTGTCCTTATAGTGGTTTTCTATTAGTTTAATTAATTAGAAGGTGGTACTATATTTTTTGAATAGTTGGTCAGAATTTTGGGAAGATAAATTTTCAATTAGAATAGAGGGTGGCGCTCTATTTTTCAACCCTCCCTTTATACTGGCGTTCTATTAAAGGCGCGTTTAAATTAAGGTGACATTAAAAATATGGGGCATATTATTTTGATTTTATTATGTTAATTATATATCACCTTTATTATATTAATTATAGCTTTTTGCTTATAATGACCGATACCATTTATTAACTTACCGAGACCTGGTTTTATCGTCATAAGATCCATTCCGCCTAGTTGGAGAGCTCATTTTTGGTGAAATACTTCGATGCTTACTCTTCTTCTTATCTTTTTTCTTCTTTTTTACTTCAGTTTCATCATCTTCTATAACAATTACCTTATTTTCTGAAGACGAATCGCTTTCACATTCAGTTTCGTGCATTGTATTTTCTCCATTACTAGTCTGTTCCTGGGAACTAATCTCACCATCTTCTAAGGCATCATCCATGAGCTGGGCTTGCAGCAATGCTTTCCTTCTTTCCAAGTCCAATAAGGCATCGTCCTTTTCGTTCGGTACATCTTGATCCATAGGGACCAATGACTCTGATGTCCCATTTTTTTGAACTGTACGTTCCTTCTCTCGTTTTACCTGTTCTGCATCATCTTCCGAATCATAGCCAACAAGGTTTAGCGATGGATTAGTTTTTTGTCGTTTGCTTGGAAGGTCTTCACTTTCATCATCACTCTCTTTGACACTGTCATGCTTTTTATGCTTTTTTCTTTTATGCTTGTGACGTTTATCGTCAAGTACATGATCGCTTGACTTTGATTTCTTTTTTTGGTGTTTGCTGTGCTTCTTGTGTTTTTTCTTTGCTTTGTGAGATTTTTTAACTTTGGGGGCAATTTGTTCGGCCACAGAATCAGAATCGCTGTCACTGTCTTCAGTCTCAGATTTGTGTTTGAGTTTTTTCTCACCCATGGTTGTTTAAAGTTAGGAAATTAATGCACTATATATTGGAAGCTGTAATGTGTTCGGTACACTATTGAAATAGGTCGTTTTAGTGTAAAACAACAAAAGTGCAAACAAATTTCATTAAAATAATTCAGACTAAATCAGGTATAAGAATGTACCTTTCTTAAATAATTATCAAGAAGTATGGTGTGGGGTTAGAGTTAGTATTAGTAATTGACAAGCAAAATATCATACTTTTCAAACTGGCCGATTAAGTTTTTGGTAGTAAAAAAATAATGAACTGTCATTTTGCGTACAATGACCTGATTTCTTTGAGTCTATCGTTGCGGTGTACGGAAAATTCATCACACAACCATGGAGCTTAAATAATATACTTACTCTTTACCGTTATGCGAATATAGGTTTAAGAACTAAAAATTTAGCAAAAATAAAACCATTGCGGTTATGACCACTTATGAAATCACAAACAAAGCAAAGTATAAATCGTTCACGAAGCGTCAGACAAGCAATTTAACCCGAGTTGCGGAGTCGATTTTATATAAACTATTATTGTTCGTAAAAGAAATGTTTACCTTTCACTGAGGTAAATTAAGGTAAACTAAAAGGAATAAAAAATAAAAAGCGTAAATCACCAAAGTACGAAAGTTTATGCTTTGGCATCTATTTTTGATGCTGCTTGGTCATGTATTTTCACATACATCCTCCACACATCGGGTTAAAGGTTTTTGAAGGTACTGGAAGTTGCTGATATAGCCTTCTATCTATTCGCGGTTTCCTGGGCCAGCGATTTGTAACATAAAGTCGTGAACTCTTAGAATCTTTATTATAAGAAAAAATAGAAAATTCGACACATACTGCTTTTCTTTTTTTTGCCAAACGCTTGACAAGCATAACGTTTAGCTCGGCCATCTACCAGAAGGGCCATAAAATCGCCATGAAACTTTGCCATTTGTTAGACCACATGGCCTGAGTGCGCAGAAACCAAAATTTTGGGTGGTAAATCAAGGGGAATTCCTCTGGGACGGTAAAAACCAAACCGTGTTTAATAACGTTCAACCAATTATTCTCCCTATCTATCCAATGCAAATAACTGACCTCGCAAGTCTTTGATTTTTACTATTTAAAATTAAAGTATGGATCTGCAACATAAAACCAAAATTCTCCAAATTTTTACTTAAACATTTTAACCCTCGGTACACCGGGAACTTTTTCCCAACAAAACAGGTAGGAAATGAAGAACCAACACCTTTATTTCACAAATAACTGCTCCACCAGTAGGCTACAGAACTTCATATCTAAACGAGAACACCGGCGCGCAGCCTAATACATGCTGCTTCCAACCAAACAAACACTGGGGAATTATCATCATTTTTACTCACCAAAGCACTCATTAATATACCATGACTAAAAGTCATTTCCGGACACCATAGAGGTATATGAATTGGTTATACGCCATCTTGTAGAACTGATATCTCTGCAAAACTGATATGGAACATCTAAACCATATTAATGTTGAAAGCTTTTTTATATCACCGTTATAAACTTGAATATCATATCCATGATAGGTTAATTACCAACAGTGAACTCCAAACTGACACATATATTATACCAATTATAACAATAATGTGTTAATAAAATACGTTATACAGTTTCACTGCCGTTTTCCGCCAGTTGAACAATACTTGATAATTTCGTGTTGTATCCTGTATGCAATGAACTGCCTTGGCTGCTCCAGATGGCGAATAACCAATTAGGACCTCTATGCGCCTGCGGATGTGACGAGTGTGGTACCCTCCATGAGTCATTATTTTTAAACGAGTGTTTTGCTGTGTATAACAATGGTGGTGACTCCCCAATGTTTGTTTGGTTGGAAGCAACATGTGCTAGGCTGCGTGCCGGTGTTCTCGTTTAGCTGTAAAGTTTTGTAATAGTTGAGCAGTACTTTTTAAAATAAAGGTGTTGATTGTACATCTGCTAGCAGTTTTGTTGGACAAAAATTGCCGATGTACGAAGGGGTATGGGCTCAAAATTTGTAAGTACAATTTTGGAGGGTTTTAAGTTTAGGTTGCGCAGATCCAAGCTTATATTTAAATTGTGAAAAAAACTAAAACTTTTTATGTCAAGATTATAAGAGTGGCAACTGTTTTTGTGAGGTCAGTTTGCATTGGAGAGATATGTAGAATAATTAGTTGAACGCCTCCTCCAACTCGAGATGCAGCATCTGACGAATAGTCCGACCGGCTAGCCCGCTGTTTCAGTGCGACACCTTCCAACCGAAAGGTTGCAGATACGAAACTGGTTGCTAACTTGTCGGTTGTGTACGTGAGCAAGTTACCTTACGGACATTACCTGAATCCAGCGAATCAATGGGTTCTACCAAATTGATCGTGAAAGAAACGTGTGAATCATACACAACACACTGCAATATAGCTCCGGTAACCCGACGGTGGGCGCGAGGTGATCTGGCGATTATCCGTGTGTTAAACCCCTTATCCTATCCTATATCCTATCCTAGAATATCCTATACTATACTATACTATATCCTACCCGCATTAACGGCATCTGCGTTTTTCATCCACGAGGATAAACATGAGTATCCTATCCTAATTTTAGATGCTCATTAGATCCTATTTGCGGAAACAAAGTTTACACCAAAAAGTGTTTTAGTCCACATAAGGTTTCTCATTAATCTGCAAGAAGCTGTATAAGATTCTGCATAAAATGGTTAAAACTGCAATATTAAACAGTACATCACTAATAACTCAGCATTTCACGATAAGACTATAAGTAGCATTTAGCGATAAGGCACAATTAAGCAATCGTAACAATAGTAAGGTCGAATTAAAAGGATATAATAGTTTAAAGTCGTGTTCATGTTTATTGCAATTAACCGAACATAAAAGTCAATTAACTAACACCAGCACTAAATTGACCGATTACTGACAATTTGCGATAAAGTCGACGTGCCAGATGTGGGAAAAAGAAGTTCCTGGTTGGCCGGAATATTATATGAATAGTATTCAATATCTTAATTAACCGGTTTGGTTGAATACAGATACACAAATTTCTATACAACTTCTGAGGATAAGAAAGTTTAAGTGTAAATTTAAAATAGCCGCAGACTCCCCACATTGATGTACGCATTCTTAAATTTCTTGTCTTATTTAAATATGTGAAATTGGACTTTTACTTTTAGTAAACATAGCACTATAAAGGCCGTAAAAACGTTTGTGTAATTTCTTTAGAATACTGTAACTTCTGTGAGATAATTACCAAAATGGTGGAAAAATAAATTAAACTGGCTTTTTACGGGTTATCATACTGACATATATCGGTAAATTTTAAATTCCCATTTCTTGTGTTTTTAATACTGGCCCCTTGGGTAAAGTCCCATAAAAGAAAAATCTGATATCGTTTCCTCATAATATATACAAACAAGTTTTGTCAAGAAAAGTTGTGAAGTCAAACATTTAAACGTTCAAAGAGAAGGATGACTAAAAGGTTTTGCACATTGACAATAAATAATCTAATGCATAAATCCATGATTTGCTTGTGTAACGTACATATAACTAGCAACACCATATATACTCTAACAACTTACGCAAATTTAGTAGCATGATGAATATCTGGAGAATAATCCGGATCACGTGTATGTGAGATAGTCTAATCCGGATAACCGACAAGTATCTGAGGAAATCCGCATCGCCGAGAAACATTAGGCAAGTAAAATATCAAATTATTTTATCTTTTGTTAAGTGATTTTTTAAATCAAGTTTGTCGGATTTACGGTTTTTATGAATCAATTACAACAACTCCATAAAAGTTGTTTTTAACATAATTTCCAATAATTCATCTGTGATTTTTTCCATGATATCATATAGTATAAAACAAATCTAAAGTTGGAGTTTGATTAACTAAATTTAGCCTATATAATGCCTTGTATATGCTGCAGCATATTTTGTTCTGTTTCCAAAGAATATGTGCAGCAAGCATATCATTTAGATTTTGTTGGGTCGCGATTTTTTTCCCTCTCAAACATTAGAATGTATTAATTCGCGCATTTGAAGTGCAATAGTTTTATTTGTCTTTTTGGCCTGTTTGAGTACTATTTGCCGGACGAACACCTCGAGAGTTTAAGTTCTATTTTTTTCTGAATCATAAAACATGAAAATAATTAAGTATTGATGTTAGTGAAACTCGCAACGAACAACAAAACGCACATTTGCCATTCGTCTTTGAAAGTACTCTAACCTTTAAATTCCCCACTGAGTAAGCGAATTAAGAGTTGCACAAATTGCATGTTAATACCGTTGTAGTAAATGTGGGCCTACACAGTAAGTAGTAATACACACCAAATCGACCACATATCTATGCGTTGTATAAAATGCAGGTCTATATTATACAACTTTACACAACAAATAAGAATGGGATATGTAGAATCCAAGCAGGATAAATTAGAGTTTCTATCTTTTGTGTGGCATTCATTGGCAAACTTGTTTCTATGTAAATATGTTTCAGTGTTGGTATATCTCTATAACTAACCAATTATTAAGGACATCGATCCGTAAAGCCTAGTTATCATGATCCCTTGGTTGGAGTATGTGATGACCGAAGTGTGAGATGAGAAA
Source organism: Ciona savignyi (assembly GCA_000149265.1). Lineage (NCBI taxonomy): Eukaryota > Metazoa > Chordata > Ascidiacea > Phlebobranchia > Cionidae > Ciona > Ciona savignyi. The sequence goes on from CH002357.1 coordinate 555,132, forward strand.
CTGAATCACTATTATGTGGCTTTTAAGGTAATCGTGGCAGGTTGGGTATTATAATTTTTAAATAAGATACAATTGACATTTCATTGATATTCCATTTGATGTTTGATTGATATTTTAGTCATTTCGAAATTGCTTTATGGGTGTGTAAACCACCATCATGAGTGTGTTAATCACCATCAAGGCGAAGGTTATTAATATATGTCATTGTGTGTATGTACGTTGCAAACGCAAAGCTTGATAATGCAGCTAAGCTCTGTCTTTTCCGAAGAGACGGCAGCCAAATTAGCAGTTGTACATGCGATTTGATTTGCAATTCAAATTGAACTTTAGTTTTCTGCGTGATTACATTTTTAACGATCATTTGTACACAGCTCTCCTGCTTGCCGTATTAATTTCTGGAGTGTTGAACTATAAAAGACCACGCGCGTAGCTAATCAATACTATGTTACAATCACCAACGATAAAGGAGCTAAGAGACTCATTTATTCATGGCGGATTCAAAGCACATTTAGATTGTAAGAGGCGACCCTGTCTCCTTTTTCTAACTTACCTAACGCAGAGAAAGGGAAATCACAGGCGCCATTAGCATTGCTGTCACTCAGGAGGAAAGACTCCGTTGCGAATTGTTATTGGTTTGGAATGTTGTATATCGCAAATTGCAGTTTAAAATTAAGCCTTATTATTTTACTACAGGATAGCCCACAGTCCACAGGCCAACCACGTAGAGAACAGTGTCTGCTTAGTAAGCTATTTGTACTTCGACTTTAAGTGCTTAAGCAGTTTTAAACTAGAATATAGATAAATGTAACTTAAAAAAATTATATATAGGCTACAGGCATACAGTTATTGCAGATAAATGTGTGGTAGATATATTGTGATATACGCTATCTATAGATGAATAGCTTCGTTCTGATAGATAAACTTATATCTTTTTCGACAAGAATAAATACCGCAAACATTTTCGATCGGAAATGGATTTTTCTCTGCATAAGTTGATGCAATGGAATGGCGTCTGCATTTTAGCATGGCTTCGTTTAGGTACGATTTTATTGCTTTGTTGACTTATTACTACTTTGACATATTTTGTTTGGAGTCATAATGTATCTAAAAAAAGTAAACCTTGAATTATTAGTTAAAAGTGTACCGAAATTACAGGCATTTTAAAAAAGCCTAAACATTGTGTTTAGCCATTAAATACTTTTGTAAAGCTTTTAAACTTCACTGCAATTTTTTTTCTTCTTTATAAAAGTAATATTAATAATGTTCTTTGATCTGTATAGAAATTACTCCTATTTAATAATTACCATATAAAGACAAACTTTTCCGCCGCGTTTAATGCTTATCTTAGTATGTTTTAATGACTGCCGTTTTATTTCCGAAACCTGCATGTTGCGAGACACAGTCGTCCGGCGCATTGTAAGAGTATTCAAAAGTTAACGAGGAAACAGTATTTTTTACATTTTACTTTAATTTATTTACTGTATTAGCAGAATATTAATAAACTGATATTAGAAATAAAAAAAATATTTTAAATAGTTCTGAAAGAAACTAAACGGTCTACACCAGTTTGTTTTTATTCACTTTTATAATGCGCTGATAATTGGTTGTCGCGTAACTGTGGAATGTTGACATCGACTTACACATAAATTTGTTCTTATCTGATATGCCGGAACCATATACTTAATTATAGAAACGAGCCCTGCATAACTTTACACTTTTCCAATGCAAGGTAACACCCATTTACGAGTTGTTAATTCGTGCAATTAAAGCGTAAGGACAAATAAAACGAACAAAACATTTGTTTTAAAGTATGTCCCCCCTTGGTACTTTTAGTCAAGGCGTTAATTTGAAATAGCTTTATTTTTCTTTAAATATAATTATAAGTTTTGTAAGCTAATAATATTTGATTAACTTTTAATATGGAGTTTTGGATAGTATCACATATGTGACTTTTGTAATTTGTTTTAGGTCACGTGGGTGCTTCTGAAACGGATGCTAAGTTGTCACAGTACCTTTTCTCCAATTACAATAAGCACATAAGGCCAGCCCGAACCCTTGGTGACGTAACCAACGTTTCATTCTACCTCACTCTCTTACAATTAATCAGGTTGTAATTACAAAAAATTCGATCAAACTTATCCAAGCGTGTTCCTATACAATATTGATCGCCAAACATATGTTTTCAGTCGCTGTTTAGAATAACAAAAACGATTTAACGGTTTGATGCCGGAGTTCACCTATATTGTATTCTTAAAAAGAGTTTTATTCTAATCCGTCGCATATCTTTAGTGTCACTGAAAAGTCGGAAGAAATGACAACCTCCCAATATGTCACCATACGATGGGAGGATCCTCGTTTGACATGGCATCCGGAGGACTTCGGTGGGGTCACGCAAATTCGATTACCTTCGGAGTTATTCTGGAAGCCAGACGTCGTACTTTATAACAAGTATAACTTAATATCCTATTACACAGTTGTAGAACGTGCTTGTGGACAGGTGTTATTGTTATACGCATAGAATGTGTTTCACGACCCAGTGACCGTACTGCTTCATTGCAATTATACGTCGCCTTTCAATCAATACATCCATGACAGGAATAATCTTGTTGAGCTTATGAGATTTGCCCTTCGCTGCCATTGCCGCGTTTTTAATATCATTATTCTTCTTCTTCTAAGTGTAATGCCAACACTGTTTTAGTAACGACGGAGAATACGACACAACGGTGCCAGTGAACGCGCTATTAAATTACACTGGAAAGGTGGAATGGTTACCCGCCGCTATATACAAGAGTGCGTGCAAAATTAAGGTGGACCTATTCCCATTTGATTGGCAAAACTGCACAATGAAGTAAGCATTTTTAAGTATTCGTGCACGTTTATTATGATAACTGTGTAATGCACATATTTAGTGTAAAATGAGACACTATTTCTGAATAGTCTAACTCGCATAAGTAAGCCGATATGAACGTATCGGTCGACAATATAAAAATTGTATTTAAAAAACATTTAAACCCCTCTAGACGGGTTTGAATGCTTTTGTAACTCGTTTTTAATCCGTACCACCTTGTTGTAGTGGAACACTGATCAAAAAAGGAAAAGTGCCTCAACGATAGTGTATATATATATATAGAATGAAACGATTATGACACACGCCAGCGATTCCCACTAACCAAAATCATTATATTAATGATATTGTATTTTCTCCATAAAGAGCTCTTAGACACGGCACCCAATTGCACTTAGTGTTTTATTTCATGAATCAGTGCACGATTTTCAATCAGCTTTTAAAAGTCAATAATTTAAAGCATTTGCGGCTTGTGGTGTGCGGTTAACTGGAACGAGGTACCGAGGTCATTCCAAGTCGACTTTTCTCGAGACTGGAAAGAATTGCGGAACATTTTGCTTGCTTCATTAAAGTGAACAAATCGTAAATGCGATTACGGGTCCCGCCAATCTGACAGTTTAACAGCGAAAGTGCTTTATTGTTGAAATTTAATCGAACTATTTAGCTTCACATATCTGACAGCCGCTTTATTTTAAAAGTCGTTTTTAATTTTTTGGGTAGCCCTTAGGGTGGTGAGTCACTATAATAACCATGCCGATGTCCTTATTACCTTTTTAATCGGGTCATAAAGTATCCATTGTTTTTGCTCGTTTAAAAATGCAATACTTGAACATCCACACTTAATTATTGTTAAATTGTGTTTACATTTATATATTTTATTCTACATTCAAAGTAGTCCTGACTAATTAAAAATTATTGGAATCGAAAAGAAATATTCTTTCAAATTTTGTGCTGCAAAGAGTGCCGTGCCTTTTATGCCATGCCGGAATCATTGATTTTCAAAATGTCTTAAAAAACCATCCCTAGATCAAACAGAACATGCCTTGAACGATTAAACGATCTTCAACATTCAATAATAATGATGCATGAGATACATATTTTCATTGTTGTTTGCTCATTTGTCTTGGCCAAAAGACAGTATATCTAAAGGTCGCTGTCGGCTAAACTAGCCTGCCGTAAGGATAACAAGAAAATTCAATGCAATATTTATTTATTTTTACTTTTGGTTACAGATTTCGGAGTTTCACTTATGATAAATCAGAACTATATATCACAAGTACTTACAACAAAGTAGTAGTTGATACAGAGGCATATCGCGATAACGGTAAGTCTCCAATTTTTAGTTTTACATACAAAAGAGATATTACAAATAATTCTTTCCCATTTTGAATCGAAACTTGGTTAAATATTATCGTTGTTTAAACAATGAAAGTTTACTGTTTGCAACAAAATTATCCAACAGTTACAACCGCTTGCATTTTCTTTGATTTGGAGTTAAATTTTTAATCGATTGACATGGAATAATCCATTTAGTCGACTCGTAATTATTTACACCGACGATCGATAATACAAGACACCATTTGTACATGGGGAATTGCTTCTTTGTCTCTTCGCACAAAATCGACACTTCCATTGAACAACTGTTGCATTTAATTACTGTCAATACTCTCTTTGCTTTAGTTGCCCGAACCTTCCATGAAGAACCTTCCCTAAATAACCAGGCGTACCTCTTTGGTTTCTGTTTTTTTTAATAACACTTATGTTATTACACAGTTTCAATTCCGTATATACCTGAGTTACATCGATTACGTTGGTGTTAGGTTTTATTACTTGGTATCGCATAGGTGTTACATTCAAACCATATATGTGTAGAAAGAGACTTTTAACTTTTAGTCTCTTCATAACAGGCTTGTATTATATATAAGCACAAAAACACGCCCTCCGCACTGTGATAATATTGATTAGGATAAGGGTATCATGAATTAAAACTAAGAAATTTTCTTTTTATCGTTTAAACCTACGAAGTTTTAAAAAATATGTTTTCAAACTTCAAGGTTAATTACCAAATCAGGATCCACTACCGGATGTACATTGCAGTTACTGTCAATGATATAAATATTTTATCTACAATGGGTTTGCATTTTAATATAGTTTTGTCAATTAAGATACACCTTTTCATGCTGGTAGTGTATAGTCTCTGTAAAATATAGTTTAATATATTCATTTGAAAATTAAAGTGGATTTAAGGAAAGATAAAAAAGACATGATGTAATAATATATATCCCATATATCGACACCGTTTCAATGTGTTAAGAAAAATAGCACATCTATACATAACTTTTTATAATTTTTATATTCTAACGAACTGCTACTATATTTGTGACAATTTTAATATTAATTTAATTCATTATATTTGTAATAACCGTATACACAATTATGTCGCCATGATATCTATAGTTATTCATATAAGTTACTGATAACTAAACCTACAAGAATCACACTCATGTATGACAACTTGGTCATTGGTATACTAATAATCTTTTAAATAACTTTACCAGTGGTATCGCTTCTTTAATATTGCAGATTAACTTTGTCTATATTGCTGGTAAAGTATATTGGTAAAGAATACAGTGTGACACTAGTTTAAGGCAGATTCTTTTCTTGATGACTTACATTAAAATTTTTTTTATATACACCGTCCGAATCTTCTAAATATGATTATTTTCGTGAGTTTCTTTTCCTTGTAGTTTTAACAACACTGTAGAGAAATATGCACCACTAAAGATGAGATAGGATATTCATGTTTTTTTTTACTTTTTTTACCGGAGTCAGTTTCGAACCCAGGATGGACTCGTTGCTAAGACCGTTTTTGTATATAATTTGATATATTTAGCGGTCGTGTTATTCACTCGGCCACACGACCACACGATATTCATGTTTTATACCCATAAATGTGAAAACGCAACCAGCGTTATTACACAACGGGCAATCGTGAGATTACTTCCTGCCTACCGAAAGGTTTCTTTCCCACCGAAAGGAGCTATTGCAGTGTGCTGTATATGATATGATTGAAACGTTTCAAGGTGATGTCCTCTAAGTACCTTGTCCAAGCACACAACCGACTAGATAGCTACGAGTTTCGATCTTACAATCCTTCGTGTGAATGGCGACGCACAATAACCCACAAATCTAACCGCCCGGGAAAAAAAACTATCACTACTAAGAAATGTCGACTGTTGAATACACCTCGGATCAAAGGTTATTTTAATTTATAAAAAATCAAAAATCGAATGTTCTTCTTTCTTGTTGGAAGTAAAAGTAATACTGAAAAATAAAATGCGTTTATGGTGTTTAGACACGGTCTAAAGCTAAACCTTCTCCTGGAAATTGCCAAAATGATCTTATTCAAATTTAATATCCCAAGGTCAATGTGAGAAATAAACGTATTACTAATAAAATTATATTTCACTGGTCTGTTAAAATAAAAACGGTTAATCACATTAAAATAATAGTTATATCCTCTTAAAAACTGCATAAGCTGTTTTACCTGAAAGCATACACACAAAGTAAATAACTGCTGCCCCAATATAAATGTACAACAATTTTGTTTTGACATATGTATGTATTTTTAGGTGTTACTTACACGAGATTTAAGGCCAATAGGTGTTACTGGCATTCGATGAAGGAGTAATAATAAAAAAATCTTTCAATCGCAATCAGCCAAATGCCTTACTGTCTTTTAAGACAAAAGGGTCATTTGCAATCTTAATCTAAATCTTGCACAACTCTTAATGACAATATGCTATATTTTGTTGGGGTGCTACTTTTAAAAAGAGACTAAATGCATTAAACATATTATATATATAGAACTATGTTTGTAGTCCATACAGCCATATTAAATGATTGTTTGATACTGTTTTGTTCCTTTTTTTCACACATTGTTGGGTTAAAAATCATCGAGGTACTTTGTTTCAGTAGCATGTCTTCTATATCGGAAATTTGAGGATGGTTCCATTTTGGAAAACAATTAAAGAATTAATATTTTTTGCATTTGTTTCACAGTTGTGTACCTGGTACTCGCTGCTATAAATATTCTATTTATTATGTTATTAATTACCTTGGTAGGCCCCTGTACTATTAATTATTTTTTGGATGGCAATCTTATTATTTATTTTTTTTATCCGCGATTATTGCTGTGTGGCGCATGTGTCGATAACCGAATATTTCTCGATGTCTTCTATTTAAACTTAGTGTTTATTATTTGAATATTATTTTATATTATATGTGCGGTTAACCAAAAACATGTTGGATAGAATGATTGATATTCATAACGGCAAGGGCATGTGTAGTTACCGTCACTATTTTATTAAAGACTAATTTTAATTAATATTACCATTGAGAAACGTGTTGTGGGGCAAAACAAGTCATCAGTCACACAGCAACAGCAGTATACACATTTAATGAATTGGACGGAAACTTAAATGAACGTTGTTTGCCATAACGCAACCGATTCATAGAATTCTATAAGGTAAAAAAGGCTTGTTGACGAGGCCTTTTGCGGGTTAGGAGCGCAACCGGGTTAAACAAGATAGAGAACAGCGTGTTTACGTGTATTCATTCCAGGTGAATGGACTATAATTCATTGCCCAATCAAAACAAACGAAGATAAGGACGACCCGAAATATCAGGATATTACTCTCTACTTCATCATACAAAGAAAACCATTGTTTTACATTATCAATATAATTGTTCCATGTGTTCTTATTTCGTCATTGTCTGTGCTGGTGTTCTACCTTCCAAGTGGCTCCAGTGAAAAAATGACGATGAGCATTTCTGTGCTTCTAGGTAATTATGTTTGAAGTGTTTTTCCTGTAAATACAGTGTTTTAAATTTAAACTGTATCTTGAATACTTGCAGGTCTAACAGTGTACTTACTTCTTTTGGCGAAAAGAGTCCCTGAAACTTCTCTTGGCGTCCCATTAATCGGGGCTTATCTACTATTTACCATGCTTACGGTGACGCTATCTATTATTTTTAGGTAAGTAGAAATGATTGGATTATTTACCAAAATTTATATTAGCATAAAAACGTCCCTTTAAAGTTTAAATGCATTTATAAATATGTGTGTTTGGCAGTGTCGTGGTATTGAACATCTACCACCGGACGCCGTCTACGTCCGAAATGCCAAATTGGGTTCGATTGCTTTTCATGGAAATACTCCCAGATTTTCTTCGTATGCCCAAACCACTAAGCACAAGACGAATGCTTCTTCTGCGGAAAGAGAGTAACAATAGTAAAGAAAACAAAGTAGGCTTTTGTGACATAATTGCTAATACCCGAGCAAAATAGCTCGAAGGGGCCTGTCAGATGGTTGCAAGTTCTAAACCCAACACATGCGTGTTCCTTGGTCTATCAAGGCAGACGCATGTATTCTGCTCGATCACAGTGGATTATTGGATTTAAGCAAAATATTTTTTACAACGCTTAGTGTATAGGTTAATAGCTGAGGTAACCCGACTGTTATGGGCAGATGGTGTTATGACAAAAACCCGTATTTTACAAACCCGCATTTTAAACATTCGTAAATGTTCCTATATTTTCAGTTATCAACTGCGGATGGACAATGCGAAGAACTGAAAGCTTTGCTCACCGACTATGCTAAAGAACAGAATATCGCTACACATCAACATAACCCCACTCGTATAAACGAATTTAACTATAATCTCCAAGCAGTCCGTAATAACTGTGCTTGTCAAAGTGGTGAAAAAAAGAAACATTCGCAAAGGTTTTCTCAGCACTATTTCGTTGATCCAAATGAGCATTACCGGTACAGCAGTTCACAACGTAACAACCATTTGAATTCTTCCCAGCGTTCTGAACTTAGTTGTGTGGATTATTCCACCAGCTTAGGCATAGTAAAAACAAAATCAGAAGAAAATAAAATACCGTCTGCAAGAAATTACAGACAATCGCTGATGTTTAAAGCCACGCAACTCCCCCGATCAAAATCTTATTGTTTTGAGTCAAGTAAAAATTGCGAATGTGCCGGAAAACGTCTAACAGACAAATCCGATCGGGAACTTGCTGCTTCACTTCCTTTGCTCGATACCGACCATAAATTTAAAAAACATGACGAACAGCTGATAAGCGACAGAGTCCGAAACCGAAATTCCGTTAGAACTTCGGACACAAAAGAAGAAGAAATATACCTTTATAAGACACACAATGAACGAATTTGGTGTAGTAAACCACGCAGAAGCGATATGAAAGGGCAGACTCGGATTCGATCAAGGACAAAACCTTTCCAGGGCCTACGTTCGCCTCATCTTAGGCACAGAGAAAACGGACTACAGTTAACTGGCAACATAACCGGACAGAAGATGTCGCTCAAGAACGAAACTATTCCGTGCTCTCGCTCGTCTTCTGGTTCTGTAAAACATTTCACAAAAAATAACGAAAACTTAAACCAGTTACAAACGTAAGTAGTGGGCCTTGATGGACTACAATTTAACACTAGTCAATTATATTTAAAACAACTGTCACGCTTTATAAGGTCAATCAACGAAGAAGAGGATACAAACTGTAGCGATTCCTCTGGAGGTGAACTGAATTGTTCAAGTACTGGAAAACTGCCAGAGGAGGCCATTCTTGCGGCAAATGCCGTCGATTTTATCGCGGATAATATGAAAACCACCGATAAAATGAAAATCGTAAGTATATTTTACAAGTTCTCCATTAACAAATAGTACCACCTGCATATGTCCTTGTATCCTTATCCGTTCCTTAAGTCTGACTGTATTTTTCAAAATCTTAAACGCAGGGCAAAGTCTAGTCAGTTTTGTCGGGTAACATGGCAGTTATAACAAGGCACGTTTTAAGTTCGATTATCTTCCTAACCACAAAACTGTGAAGTTCTGTTCCTGATTACAACACTTAACGGACAGTAGTTCCATCCAGTGAATCCAAGTGGGTGGTTTAAAATTGAAGTAGGTTAACATGATTAAAAACAAGTATATATATGAGACGACAAAAACTAAAACAGACTAAAATAGCTCTGACGAGTGGCCATGCTGTACCTGTACCCTTCTACCCCGAAGATAAACTTGCATTTCCTATTTAGTAAACACGCACATACTGTGCAAAATATTCTCCTAATCGATTCCAATTGGCCGGTTTCCCTCTGTGACTTACATGTTTGTCATACCAACGTTTATAAAACTTAGTTTTATACACACAGATGAATGAAGATTGGCATTTTGTGGCAACTGTTGTCGATCGTTTACTGCTGTGGATATTTATGTTTGTATTCGTTTCAGGAACTATGTATTTCTTTATAAAGGTAAGTTTTAAAAAACTTGGTTTTTTTATTATATGTGTGATCGGCCGGCTCAGTTATGTATAAGCCCTGCTGACTGCAAAGTGTAGTCCACGCATGAGGCATACCAACCAGCCGAACAGTGTATGTTAGGCCTGTTTTGTTAAAGCTATACCATATTTGTTGACTCAGTGCGTGGCTTTTCAGCGAATGTGGGAATGAAACCAACTAATCAGTTGTGTCCCTGAAAAAGGCACTTAGCAGATAGTCCACATGAGGCCTACCAACCAGCCGAACAGTGTATGATAGGCGTGTTTTGTGAAAGCTATACCGATCACACATATAAATATGCTATACCCATTGCTACAAATTCTAAAACCTCCCTCCATATAAAATTTAACAGCCTACCCGTTTGCCGTGTATACGTATTCGCCATTTTCCTGTATAGATTACCCACAGATTAACCTGTATTCGGGTTTAATTTAAAAATATGGCCCTTGACGTAGCTGCATAGGACAAAAATTAGTATTATAGATCGTCCACATTAATTTTTGTACCTTTACTACAGGCCTCATTGAACGCTCCA
>CH002357.1:566326-592293 GCA_000149265.1 Ciona savignyi
GTTTAAAGACAATGAACCAAAATATTCCATGTGTTGGAAAAATGACGATTATCCTAAACATCATTAGCAATGTTTTAAATTTTTACCATGTTGCCTTTACAAAATAAACCTTAAAAGTAACTAAGTTAAATTTTAAAATGCGTGGTCCTTTGTATTTTTCACATACCGATATTTTGAGATTTATAATTTGATTGTAGCAAGGATACCTATATTTTATAGAAGTACTTTAACATATATTGCTTTTACTATATGCGGAGGATGGTATTTTTAAATTAGATGTCCATTCTATTGGAAACATTTCCCCACCATAAAACTGGAACTGGATGACCGTATAGTGGATATATATGCCTATTTTGTATTAATATAAATCTGGCGCAATAACATTTATCCGTTTCTAACAACAGACCAGACGCCGAACAGACGGCCTTTAAATTGATGTAACCTACGCACCTAGCTGTGTAAATATTTAATTTGATCGATGCAAAATTAATGGGATGGGTCTGTTTGCATTCCTTTATTTTCAAATGCCATCGAATATTAGCATGTCTGAGCCTGCTATTATATAAGAACTGGATTTTATCTTGTCCTTGGCACACGCTGTTAAGCTAAGGACAAGCTAAATAAAGACATAAAACCACCAAACACGCCATGGCATCTTAGAAGTGACAGACAAAAGAAACTTTCAATTCATTTAGGGCACAGCACTCTTCTTCGCCAATTGTATGCTTTATATAACATTCATTCAAATAGTGTTTGAAAGACCAATAAATTAAATTTTAATTAATGGTATTCATCCATAAAAGAAATTTCACCTCGACTACAGTAGACCATGAGTATTTATTAAACTTCCTGTGTTCACAGTCCATTGTCCGTTCACTTTGGACGGGTCATATAGGACAGACTCAACAAACCTAAAAAAACATGTTGTAAACTGAATTTTCAGTTGAGTTGGAACACTGGATTTTAAAACAGAATTCTTCGGTTGTCTATAGACACTCGATATATGTCTGTATAGTTAATTGGAGAAAGAGCTCTCTTCGATTAACAAGCTACTCAAATGTCGAAACACAATTGAATAATAAATACAATAGATTTGCACGAGTACAACTTGCTCAAAGGTTGTTACATGTACTTATTACAATGATCTTTTGTATAAAAGGATTCAGAATTGAAGAAGACCTCCAAACGACCCCCTGCTATTATATATAAAGTGTAAGCTGTGGTGGTTTAACCTACACAAGGGTCGTGTAAAGTAGGTAGAAAGACGACGAAGATTTGGTAAAGAAAGGTTAAAATGACCTTACAGCATAAAACTTCAGTATTGTGTGACATTGCCACGTTTCTAGGCAATTTGATTCAATTTCACACTAAAGAATTCAACTAATATCATCTGACTTTCGTATTTTCTATTCCAAAATAGTGTATCGAAAATATAGTGTTCGCAACAAGTTTTTGTTTCTGACATAATGTATAATTTAATCATATCAATTTAAAAATATTGTGTTACCATACACAAGACTCACCTCAGCAAAAACAAAGCAAAATGATATTGTATCAAACTACAAACAATAGAGTTGTTTTCAAATATTTCAAATTTGATAATTACAATGGAAATCAATAGCTGTATTTTAAATTTCCAAGCTGGCATTCTAGAACAAATATTGGCCAATGAGAGCTGACGAGCATTTTATTATTGACCAATGGTGTTGCAATAAACATATAGTTACTGTGACGTAATAGAACGAGAGAATTGCTGGGTGCGTGAAACAAAATCAGCTCATTCTGGTGGTACAGATCACGTCGTAAGTTGTGAATTTGACCTCTATCTTCTAAGAAGCATTTTCTGTGTATTTTGCTTTTATTACAAGAAATAAAAACTACATAATCATGGTAAGTTTATGTTTTATATAGTTAGCATGGTTACAGAAAATGGAGGTTACTAGGTTTGAAACTTTAATCGCCCGTTTCTTCAAAATGTCTGGTTTTACGGAGAATATGTAATATACAAGTTTTGTGTTTAATTCCGCATTTAAGATTAACAGTCGTATAACCATTTAAATTTATAGTATATATATCAGTGTAACGCATTTACTTGTTAAGAATTTTAATAAATATTTAAAATTGTTTAGAATTATAATAAATATTTTATTTATACAAGCATATTTGCCAAATAAGAAAATGTACTTAGAATATTGTTCGTTTTCAGTAAAACTATCATGAATCCGTGATCGTTCATGTATGACTAGTAGGTGTTTTTTTGCGTTGGTGTTGGTTGTCATAACCGAACGCACATTCCCCAATCTCGTCATGCAGAAACGCGCAAATACGATCTCTAAATATAATCTCAATGCCTGGCTTGTCTCGCCGACGGCGGGAGGCCTGTGTATTTACCGCATATTTCTCGGTAATGGTTTCGCTACAGCATACATGATGCTAAACATAATAATTCGTCGTGGTGTTAAAAAATACATTTTGATTCGTGTTTAAAATTTAAGACCACCGATCGAGTTCAACCTTTATTACTTTTATACCGAATATATTTGCAGCGCTTTATATTGAATAATAATAGTTTTAGAATGTCAGATTACCTTCCTATTTTTATTATTAATAATTCGGCTTTTAGCGCGAATGTATCTCAATCCACGTTGGCCAAGCCGGAGTTCAGATCGGCAACGCTTGCTGGGAGCTCTACTGTCTCGAGCATGGTATCCAACCTGATGGTCAAATGCCAAGCGACAAAACAATTGGGGGAGGTGACGATTCATTCAACACTTTCTTCAGCGAGACTGGAGCTGGGAAACATGTCCCACGAGCTGTTTTCGTCGATCTCGAACCAACTGTTGTTGGTAAGAATTTAATTTTCCCTGTTTCTTTACATAATTAATGTGCTGATCACTTGCAGACGAGGTTCGCACTGGAACTTACCGACAGCTTTTCCACCCCGAGCAGTTGATAACTGGAAAGGAAGACGCTGCAAATAATTATGCCAGAGGCCATTACACCATTGGTATGATATTTGTTTTGCTTAATCTACTCGTAATTTGAACCCAAATTTGTTTTCCAGGCAAAGAAATTGTTGATCTTGTCCTGGACAGAATCCGCAAACTTGCTGATCAGTGCACTGGACTTCAAGGTTTCCTGATTTTCCATTCCTTTGGTGGTGGAACCGGATCCGGATTTGCTTCACTTTTGATGGAACGTTTGTCCGTCGATTATGGGAAGAAATCCAAGTTGGAGTTCGCGATCTATCCATCCCCGCAGGTTTTTAGCTGTTGCCAAAATGCATATGCTGCTTTTAATTTGTACGGTTCTAATGAGATTTGTGCTAGGTTTCAACTGCTGTGGTCGAACCCTACAACTCCATCTTGACCACCCATACTACTCTCGAGCACTCCGATTGTGCCTTCATGGTAGACAACGAAGCCATCTACGACATTTGCCGCCGAAATCTCGACATTGAACGGCCAACCTATACCAACCTCAATCGTCTTATCGGCCAAATCGTTTCATCGATTACCGCCTCTCTTCGATTCGATGGTGCTCTTAACGTCGATTTGACAGAGTTCCAGACCAACTTGGTGCCATACCCACGTATTCACTTCCCATTGGTCACGTACGCCCCAGTGATATCTGCTGAAAAAGCTTACCACGAGCAATTGTCGGTTGCCGAGATCACCAACGCGTGTTTCGAACCAGCCAATCAGATGGTGAAGTGCGATCCACGTCACGGAAAATACATGGCGTGCTGCATGCTTTACCGTGGTGATGTTGTCCCGAAAGATGTCAATGCAGCGATTGCAACGATCAAAACAAAACGAACCATTCAAGTATGGTTTCCACACTTTTGTGTATTTACATAAATCTTAACGATTTCTTTTTTTTAGTTTGTCGACTGGTGTCCAACTGGCTTCAAGGTTGGTATTAACTACCAACCACCAACCGTTGTACCAGGAGGTGACTTGGCGAAAGTACAACGAGCAGTTTGTATGTTGAGCAACACCACTGCCATCGCTGAGGCATGGGCCCGTCTTGACCACAAGTTCGACTTGATGTACGCTAAGCGTGCATTCGTCCACTGGTAATTTAAATCTTTGTTTTAATAATATTTATTCCTAAATCTACATCTCGTTGCTGTTGATAGGTATGTCGGTGAGGGAATGGAGGAAGGAGAATTCTCCGAAGCTCGTGAGGATCTCGCTGCTCTCGAGAAAGATTACGAAGAGGTTGGAGTTGATTCCGTCGAGGGCGAGGCAGAAGAAGCTGAAGACGAATATTAGTTTTAATCTAAACTTGTGTAATTGAAAAATAAAACGAACGGAACTGTTTTTGTTATTTGGGGTAAATCTTTCTAGATCAGTGTTTTCCAGTCAGCGAGCACATAACTGTAGAATCGTTAATAGCCCACTTACAACGCATTGGCACTTTTCTAGTTCTTGCGAACACTTTGATTTTTCAGGAAAGCAATAGTGGCTTAGTTTATGCTTTACTGGATAGTCAAATGTAATAAATTGTATTTCGTCACAACGAAACTAATGCCTTTGTGTTCGCAATTTTTATCTAACTTTCAAGGGCGATTCCAAAATTTAAACTGCAGTAAATTTTAACGTAGTGCATTAGACGATTTTCAATGGCAAGGCAAAAACAGATAATTTCATGTAACGAAGACTTTTAAATTTGGATTAACGTTAATGGGAGTGAAGGGCGAGGTCAGGCCACGGTGTGTGTTATGTTTGGAGCTTTAGCTTACATTTGTTTAAAAGAAGCTTACTTTTAAAGGCAGCCTTAAATATAAGCATGAAAATTACCATGGCACAGTATGTGATTGGATAGAATATTCGTGTTTATCCCTTTGAATGGGAATATCAAGAGGGTTAACACACGGGCAATCGTCAGATCACCTCGCGCCCACCGTCGGGTTACCGGAGCTATTGCAGTGTGTTGTGTATATGATTCACACGTTTCTTTAAGTTTGTAGAATCCGTGAAATCCGTGTATTTAAGTTTGTAGAAACGAAACACAATTCTAGGTTATATTGCGTATATATTAGTCAACGTTCGATGGCTATTTATAAAAACATTCGAACTTAGCATTGAGTATTATTCAGTGTTTTTTTAATGCATAAAAGTTTTGTCACCTTGATCTCGTTGAAAAGAAGTTTTAAGACTGCAATGAATAATTTTACTTTAATATGTCCCACTTCGACGGTTAATGAATTTGGCTTAACACGGTGATTAATGACATATTTAAGTGAAAGAAAGGCCGCAAATCCCATTCATGTCGTATTGCTTTTCAAATATTAAAACGAGTTTACACAAAATGCGCTGGTGCACTCTATTCCCCCAAAAACTATACTTGTATACCATTTTTACAAAAAAAAACAGTAAAAATACGATAAAAGTATCTAAAAGAAAAAGCTTTTTCTGGTAATTTACAAGTTGCTTTTCATGACGTGCATATTCAGACACGTCATGTCGTGGTCAATGATTAGCACGATTTATATTCATATAATGATTTCTATAAATTAAACAGTCTCGGTGTCAAGTCCGTGATGGCATCAAAATTGAGATTGGTTAAAAAACAAGTCTAGTAACAAAAGCTCAAAGTTCATTTTAACACAAGAGTAGTTTTCTTAAAACTTTATACATTCGTCATACTTAAATTCTTTTAGATACTGTAAACTGAAAAAGTACAATATTTACCGTCACAACAAAAGTCGTTGTGTGCATCCGCGATCTAGTATGAAAAAACAACTTTTTCCAGCAACAATAACAGGTAAATAAACTAAAATATTGTTTTAAAACAATATTTATAAACTTCTTGTAACAATAAGAAGTCAATGTTCGTGTTTAAACAAAGAAGCGGATTTTATATATATATACCTTATATATAAATTATGTAATCTCGTTCGGTTTTGGACATACAATACATCCACTAATCCGGCGTTTCTCAACCAGGGAGGAATTCCCTCGTAGGGAGGAATTTCAGGATTTGAGGGGAGGATTTTGTGCTTTTTATACTAAGTGTAATTAAGTGACACTAGGACGATTTTTTGATATTTTTTAATGGATGACATTTGTTATTATTACGTTGTCCTACTCTCAGACCTATAGGTCTTTATGCGTAACACTAACAGGCCCGGTGCTAGGAACCGCGGGGCCCAATTAGAAATGTGATGGCGGGGCCCCTACTCTTCATAGCAAAATTTATGGGTGTTTATATATCATAAAATACATACCAGTACATACAAACTACAAAAATAGACATTTAATACTTGCTATAAAACAAATTAAAGGTAATGTGGATGCTTATTTACGATATATTGTTTTACTTCCAAACATATATACATATATTGTTTGGCAACCATATTCATTATGACGTAACAGGCAGACACAGAAATATAAATTTGACTTATTTACGATGCATAACAAATTGATATTATGAGAAAGAATATTATTTCACTTTTTATTTTACGTTTCAGTAGTATTTTAAACGTCGTAATACAGAAAGACCCCCGCTAGCGCGGGGCCCCGTCAAGGTGCGGGGCCCAATTTGATCTAATCGGTCAAATCGGCCTAAAACCGGCCCTGAACACTAAACTGGTTTAGCAGATATATTATGTAGTTCAAATAAATGCATCTCTAAATATGTGTATTTCCTTATTTCGTCTAGTAGTGACTCAAATCGTGGGTATACTTTATTTATACGGTAGGGGAGGAATGAAAAGATTCAAAATAGGCAAAGGGAGGCATGCAACAAAAAAGGTTAAGAACCACTGCAATAATCTAATCTCGCCTCTTGGTGCCACGAAGCATATTAATCGAACAAGCATTTATCGATTATGAGATCACAAAAACATTTAGTGATCAAGTTCTGTGTTTGTGCAACTTTCTGCTTTGATGGTACATTTTCGAGTAATTTATAGGCCACAATGCCAACAGGAAATATGATTTTCACTCTTGTAAATATTAGTCACTGTGAGACAGTCATTGTTAATTTGAAAATAGGCTGTAGTCTTCAAACGGCGTATATGAATCTTATTAACAATGTGTTTTTTATTTATTATTCGTGTTAAATACGACAAGCCTAGGCCTGCCTACTCAGATAATCAAAAATAATTTATTTGTCAAACGACCTCTAACAACCCCTTTTCAAAAGCTGGCTGTTGTTAGACAAGCCTTATCAACGTTCCTCACAAATATTTAATTTAATATCCATGACAAAGGTTTCTGTGGTAGAGACGCGCTGCGACCCAAACACTTCAAATCATAAAACCGCAGCGTTGAACATTGGATCTTCAAACAGAGAGAAGCGCGAAACTAGCGCGCGCTCGCTCTCACTCTTGGCGGGCAAATTAAAATTCTCCAATAGGGAAAGGCGGTGGTGATGCAATACAACCCCTGTCGAGATAAAAGCCCGGGCTCTCGCTCGCTCGCATTATTTTAGTGGTGCACTGGCTACGTAAAGTAAGCTAACTTGACCCATTTTTTCGACTGGCTGCCGAGAAAGCATTTATTCAGTATATACCAAGTAAAGAATTCTTATAATTTAACAAAATGGTAAGTCGAATTGTTTATTTATTATGGTTGTTTTTGTTAATACAAATGAGGTCTAACGTATTTATAAATAAAGCGAGCGTATTTTTTTAATGCGATATGTTGGACTACTGTTAACTCAGGAATCATTTGTGTATTTTTTAGTTTGTAGACCTATCATAATAAACATGTTCTCACCTTTTACGAAGCGAATTTAGACAGTCCTGTATTGTGCTTTTAAGTTTGGCATTCGTTTTGGCGCCATTATCGATAACTTGAGTGCCCTTGAGATTAGCCGCTCTCTCGTTCCAGCAATTTGTCACGTTCTCGTATGTTCTTTAGCCGGTCTAGACGACTGCTATCGATTGGTCGCTGGAATTTTTCGATCGAATGTCGGCGGATTGATTTTTTATTTTATTTATTCGACTTTCAGCGCGAATGTATCTCAATCCACGTTGGTCAAGCCGGAGTTCAGATCGGCAATGCTTGCTGGGAGCTCTACTGTCTCGAGCATGGTATCCAACCTGATGGTCAAATGCCAAGCGACAAAACAATTGGGGGAGGTGACGATTCCTTCAACACTTTCTTCAGCGAGACTGGAGCTGGGAAACATGTCCCTCGAGCCGTTTTCGTCGATCTCGAACCAACTGTTGTTGGTAAGAATTTAATTTCTCCCTGTTTATTTACATAATTAATATGCTAATTCCTTGCAGACGAGGTTCGCACTGGAACTTATCGACAGCTTTTCCACCCCGAGCAGTTGATAACTGGAAAAGAAGACGCTGCAAATAATTATGCTAGAGGCCATTACACCATTGGTATGATATTTGCTGTGCTTTATTTAGTTGTAAAGTGAACCCAAATGCGTTTTCTAGGCAAAGAAATTGTTGATCTTGTCCTGGACAGAATCCGCAAACTTGCTGATCAGTGCACTGGACTCCAAGGTTTCCTGATTTTCCATTCCTTTGGTGGTGGAACCGGATCAGGATTTGCTTCACTTTTGATGGAACGCTTGTCCGTCGATTATGGGAAGAAATCCAAGTTGGAATTTGCTGTTTACCCAGCTCCACAGGTAAGCATCTAGGTTGCAATTAGTTTTAAGCCAGACACGGTAATAAATTCTCCGCTTTACGTAATCATCTAAAAAGATTTCAACTGCTGTGGTCGAACCCTACAACTCCATCTTGACTACCCATACTACTCTCGAGCACTCCGACTGTGCCTTCATGGTAGACAACGAAGCCATCTACGATATTTGCCGCCGAAACCTCGACATTGAACGGCCAACTTACACCAACTTGAACAGAATCATCGGCCAAATCGTTTCATCGATTACCGCTTCTCTTCGATTCGATGGTGCTCTCAACGTCGATTTGACAGAGTTCCAGACCAACTTGGTGCCATACCCACGTATTCACTTCCCATTGGTCACCTATGCTCCAGTGATATCTGCTGAAAAAGCTTACCACGAGCAATTGTCGGTTGCCGAGATCACCAACGCGTGTTTCGAACCAGCCAATCAGATGGTGAAGTGCGATCCACGTCACGGAAAATACATGGCTTGCTGCATGCTTTACCGTGGCGATGTTGTCCCGAAAGATGTCAATGCAGCGATTGCAACGATCAAGACCAAGCGAACCATTCAAGTATGGTTTCCACACTTTTAGTGCATTTACATAAAGCTTGACGATTCTTTTTTTAGTTCGTCGACTGGTGTCCAACTGGCTTCAAGGTTGGTATCAACTACCAACCACCAACCGTTGTACCAGGAGGTGACTTGGCGAAAGTACAACGAGCAGTTTGTATGTTGAGCAACACCACTGCCATCGCTGAGGCATGGGCCCGTCTTGACCACAAGTTCGACTTGATGTACGCCAAGCGTGCCTTCGTCCACTGGTAAATCAAATCTTTGTTTTAATAATATTCATTACTTAATCTACATCTCGTTGCTGTTAATAGGTATGTCGGTGAGGGAATGGAGGAAGGAGAATTCTCCGAAGCTCGTGAGGATCTCGCTGCTCTCGAGAAAGATTACGAAGAGGTTGGAGTTGATTCCGTCGAGGGCGAGGCAGAAGAAGCTGAAGACGAATATTAGTTTAGACAAAAATCAAGCAGTTTATTCCATTAGTTGTCATCATCTTCGTTTTTCATTCTTCAAAAGCCATATTTCTAAATGTAGATCTTTAAATGTCGGCCATCTTTCTACACGGAATAAATTTATAGAAGTAGTTGCTATTTGTAATTCTTTACGAACTCGTATCGTGTGAAGAATTTGGATTAGTTTAACAGCGGGCTACATTCAGATGCACATCTAGTACAGTCTGTATGGGGACGGTTATTGCCTACTAAAGACGTTATTGACACCAAAACAGCATCTACGTACCATTACTATTTTATGTCAAATGTGCCGAATACAACCGAAGAAATAACATTTATTACACAGAAAAAGCTGATTTCGTAAGAATATAAAATTAAACTCATTTTAATCAAACTTAACGTGTAGATCTACCACACACACCGTTGTAAAACTGATTTTTTTTTATTCTTTGGCCAGTTCAGGTTATAGTACATACACACTTATGTGCCCTTTGTGTATAAAAAGAGAGATATATATATGACGTTTTTAAAAACTTAACTGCTTAAAAAGCCTTAATTTATCATGTTTAAGTCAATGTGACACGTCAGTACATTGATGGTGTAAGCTTGCACACTTTAGACATACGACATATCAATTCACGCACTAGGAATACAATTCCCCAATGTTACGCGAAACTACATGTCTATGGCATTGGTCATGGACTTTATTTCGCAAATGCACCAATTTATCACTGATTGCGTAGTTCAACTTATCTGACATTATGGACAAATTCAACCGCAGCGAATAACTTGTTTCTATTTAAAAGCAAATATAATTGGTAAAATGTTTTTTTTTAAGAGAATACACATAACGATGTTCCAATAAAATTTTAAGATCTGACTGGTGTTAGCTGGCTATTCCGCACGATTTATCCTGTTTGAACGGACATCTGTTGTGGGCGTTTATTAATTAT
This sequence comes from Ciona savignyi, assembly GCA_000149265.1. Lineage (NCBI taxonomy): Eukaryota > Metazoa > Chordata > Ascidiacea > Phlebobranchia > Cionidae > Ciona > Ciona savignyi. The sequence goes on from CH002357.1 coordinate 576,909, forward strand.
GAGATTTCAGGAAACTGAATATATGAACTTGAAGGTCTATATCTGCTTTATGTTGACTAACATCCCTAACAATTTTTATTCAATTGGCCAACTTCACCATGTCCAAAAGCGTGTTAAAATCTTGACAAGCAGCTATCTCGAAATAAAGGGAAACCCCATCTTGAAGCTAATAGCTTTAAATGGGGGCTGTGCTTCCAAGACAGACCGATTAAATGTTCCGAGGTTTGGGTGGCAGGATACTCTGATTGTTGTGGATTTTTTCTAAATCGTATTATTTTGGTACTTTTGCCAACCCACATTGAAACAAATATATGCTATCATTACGTTACCCGTGGTATTTTTATTGTTAACTTGTTTTGTAACCTTTTGAAGTCTTCGTTAAGGAAAATCAATCAATCCGAAAAAGAAACTCAGACGAGATATATTTTTATACAAAATCCACAAATAACATAAGTTAGAGTGCGAGAAAGCCCTTACCGAGACAATTACGTTTGGTTTGATAGAGATAATAAACTAACAAGGCAAATGCCTACAGTGGGTTCAACAAAAGTAATATAAAGTAACAGCAAAGCTATGCAACAAGACCCTGTGGCCCATTGATCCTGCGTTCGACTTCAGCGCAATACTTCACCGGCACACCGGCCTTTCGCAGTTCATCCAATTTCTTCTTCTTAACCTGAAACAACATATCCCGCTTAACATGGATCTAATTTAGTTTAGTTCATTTCATTTTTTTCGTAAAAACTTTTCGTAAAAATAAAAGTTAAAATACATGAATAGAAAAATACGGCAAAAAAACTTTGAGTACAAATGTGATGATAAAGCAATACATGAGTGTAATAGGCATTACTCCTTAAAGAATATATAATCAATGTTCAGTCTGTTCTGGAGTAAGGAGTCTATGGTAACAAGCGTGATAGATATATTAAGTAAAACACAAAGTGTTGTACCTCATCAAGTCTGGCTCGTCTTTGCCTTGCTTCTTCTTCCATTTTGATCCCCTCTTCGAAGAAAGCATTACGCTCCGAAATCTTTAGTTGCTCCTTGTTTCTTATTTGTCGCCTCACTTCATCCGCGTGCTGCATACGATCTTTCCACGCATCCTCTTCCTTTGCCTTGTCTTTCTCCAAAAGTCGTTGTTGCTCCCTGGTAAGTAACGGGTTGTAAAATACAGACATGTGTATGTTACTTACTTGTACTAGTTGTCGACAGATTAAGGATAGGATAGGATATTCATGTTTATCCCCGTGAATGGAAAAACAAGCAGGTTCGCGCCCACCGTCGGGTTACTGGAGCTATTGCAGTGCGTTGTATATAATATACACGTTCCTTTAATTTGGTAGAACCAATTAATCCGCTGGGTTCAGGCAATGTTCGTAAAGTGCCTTGCCCAAGGACACAACCGCACTTAACCGCCAGGCTAACCAGGTTATAAAAACAGGAATGTGTATATTACTTACTGGTACTAGTTGCCGACGGGTTAAATAAGTGGATTATTAAAGTTTAAAATATACGAATATCAATCCGTAAATATTAGTTTAGGTAGAGCAAATATATTACTTTAGCACTCTTTCAAATTCGAGTCTCTCTCTCTGAGCTTGCACCGCCATGAAATGTTCTTTGGATTGGATTTGTTCGGTACGTGCCCTCTTCATCACTTCATCAGCACGCAACTTCTTTTCCGCCTCCATCTGCTCCTTTCTCCTCCATTCACGCTCTGCTTGCTCCTAGTGGTGAGGATATGAGTAAAATTTAAAACCCAGCTTGCCATCGATGACAAGGGCGGTGTGACAAACTACTTCAGATGTGTTGTATACTGTACTTGTACAAAATTTACCTGTATACAAATTAACCCAAGTATAAAATGGTGGTAACAAATCAATTTAAAAAAAAAGATGAAAAACCTGATTTCTCTTTGCCCTTAAAGCATCCTGTTCAGCCTGATGATCTCTAGCTCTCTCTTGCAGAGCTCTGAGTTTGGCAACCTCTTTCTCCTTCTCTCTACGAATTCTTTCCTGCTCCTCTTCATATTCAGCCTCTCGTTCCTGTTTAAACAAGGTTGAAAAGTTACGAAGCTGAAAATATTGTTGAGAAATTAATAGGGTACTTTGCACAGATATTGAACTCCCACAACAGTGCGTAGTTGCATTGTACAATCATCTAAAGTCCTGATTTAATAATTTTGTCTATTAAGTCAAAAATACTTGATGATGTGGGGAAAACTTAAACATTGTGTTTAGTGAAAGAAATACTTAATGTAAATTATCACCTTACCATGTGTTTTGTTTATTACCAAATTAATAATTGTGCCATTAGTTAAACTATGCTGACAAGTGAAATATTCTACATACTTAAAAACATTCACAAAAAAGCTATCAGCAGGGTGCATTGTATTGAATAACTTTACTTTGAACTATGTACAACCAATTGGATAAATCAATATCTTCAATTACCCTCTCCACATATAAGTGGCAGGTGGTAGTAACAGGCATCTAATAGAGAATACAACTTACAGCTTTTTTCTTCATGTACTCAATTACTTTCTGCTCTGCAAGTTTTTCTTGCTCGGAACGGAGTTCCTTTTGAATCTGATGTTCTTGGTTGATTTGGTCAATTTCTTGCTGCATCACCAATTGTTCTTGGTGCTTTCGTTCCAAATCCCTTGAAGAAAAGCAGTTTGATTTATCAGGCCATACATCAGATTATTACAAAACTTAGATTTGAACCAATGATTCTTAAATATCAGATTATGTGCCAGTAATAATAAAAAAGATAACTTGTTATCTCAGTCTATAATCCAAGTAATGTCTGCTACAAATTTGGCAGAGTAAACCAAAAAGAAATATTGCAGTATAAATTTTAAAGTCATGTTTTGATCCTTGTCTACAAACACTTAGATAGAATTTGAGATAATCAGGTTTGGGTCCATTTGATCAGAATATATAAGGTAGATATAATACACTGTCATATTACAGCTGGCCATTAAATATAGGAAATGGTGTTTTAGCGAACTTTCCGACAATACCTTAACCTTCATGCATAACATAACTTACTTAAGATCTTCCATTTGAAGTTTTTCAAGGTATTTTAACATTTGCTGAGATTCCTGGTCTTTCTTTTCAGCCTCCAGTAATCGGTCTTGAGCATTCTGCTCAATCTGTTTCATGATCTGCACAGCTCCACTGAAATCATTGAAAATGAGATGGAAAATCAATTAGTTTCAATCAAGACTTATTGTAAACTTCATTATGTTACAAAATACTTCTTTTTGTATTCATGTAAAAAAAACTAATAAAGGAAAAATAAAGTAGAAATCATAATAATAGTGCCAATATGAGTGAATAAAAAAAATTTCTAGTTGTAATGGTTGCAGAATAAATAATAACAATAGCATTGGTTAAGTGGGAAATCAGCATGTTTGTCTTGCCGTGGTTTATTGAAAACCGTGTGTCCTGTTTAAATAAATCGAACAAAACCAACTCACGCATATCGCTGTTCCTTCTTCAGTCCCTCAATCTCCTCCTGTGTCTGGATGGCGTTGATCCGATCGATCTCCATCATCGTGTCCAACCTCTTCTCCTCGTCCTCCATCTCAGTCTTCACCGACTTCTTCTCCAGGATCTGTGCGTCGCGGATCGCGTGGCACTTCGCGTTCAGGATCAGCTGGGAGGAAATGGGAGAATTCTTAAAATGTCTTTTTATTTCTAATTTTTTTTATTACAGTAATTTTAACATATGAGTAGCCATGTCTTGGTAAGGAATAATAAAAAACTGAAGAGTAGGCTAGCACTTAAAATCCAACATTACAAAAATTGTTCATTTTCACACATTGCAAAATTCGTCATTTTATTATAAAAGTCAATTTAGATAGCATATAAGTGCTACACTACAAACAGTCGCTGAAATAATGTTTTCTAGATTTGGCAAAGTTATAGAGAAATCAGGTTTTCCATATTTTTTATGATAAAAATGACACATCTATTTGTCCACAAAAATGAAGACATGAGTTTAATAAAAAATAAATAAGAAAATTAAAAAAAAAAAAGAAAGTTTCAGACAGTGGGATGTTCCATTCTAATTACGATAAAGTGAACTATTAGTTCATTATCATACAAGAACAAACTTTTCTAATAACAACACATTAACCCTTTACTTATTTGATGGTATAAAGTAAAAAAACACTGGAAATAGGTGACCCACCTCATTAATATGCTTAACTTCATCTTCTTGTTCTAATCTCTGTGCATTCGCCTTCTCGAGTAGATATTCCGCCTTTTCCTTTGCCTCTGACTCCAGCTCGCTGAGCTTTTCATTCTGTTTCCTGTTCATCTCTCTTTGTTTCATTTCTTCTTTTCGTTGCTGGGAGGCTTCCTGGAAATGGAATAAAATATGAAATTTTGCAAAATTTAACAAGAGCACTACCTGCATCTTTAATATCATATTTAATACATTGATATATTTCTTGTACTACTACAGTAAATATGTGGTAATCTAATGATACCTAGTTTAATGATTGGATTTTCCTACCCAAGGAATAAGGTATAAAAAAATGATTTTATTATAGTTTTAAAAAAATATTTTGAAAAACTCTTTGTAAGGGGAAAGTTTTTGTTTACTACTGGTATTGGAAATGAACAAAATATTAAAAAAATAGGCAAACAGTTTTTAGTGAGCTTTGCTTACCATTGCCTGATCTTTTTCTAATTTAGTCATTTCATATTCCTTTTGAATTTCTTGCTTTGTTCTAACTCTGGCTGCTTGTTGGATCCGATTGAATTTGTTTGGGTTCATCACCACAGTTAGTCCGGACGGATCCTCTCCTGGAACGCTAATAAAAATGCAAAAAATAAGTGTGTGTACAAATATAAAAGCACAGAACAGTTTTAAAAATACGAAAATTAAACATACCACCCTATGTTGTTCACAGATCATGTAAAGATTTTTGTAAAGAGTTATAAACCAACAAATATACAGGTTGTTTTAGTTTTCAAACGCTGTGCACTTACACAACATTGCGGATAAGATCTTTCGTAATAACTTGGATGGTTTCAGGTTTTCGTGTTTTTGAACGTAGACCGCTGCGTCTCGGTGGAAACGTCTCTTTTAATTTTTCCGGTTCAGCGACTTTTGTCTAATGATATAAAAATTGTTTTTTTTGGTTACCATGAAATTAAAAAAATTACTTTCTAAAGCTAGTTGCAATGTCTAATTTTAATCCAGTACCGGAATGTTATCTTAATGAATTATGCATAACAACATAACATGGCTGCCAATTCATGTTCTCTAAAATACTTTAATTATGGGGTCTTCTCAATAAGCTGTATTATATGTGGATTAGTTTATATGGCCTTTGTGAATCAATTAATATATTGGAAGTAAAACTGCTTAATAGCGCGTAATTCTTATACAATGATGTCTTTGGAGTGTTGTATCACTTACGTGTATTCATGCACAGCATTTTATAATGCATTCATACCATGTCATCATTATTTAAATGTTAAACATTGTCTTATTTCAACAATACCTGGCATGTGTTTAAATCCTGTTTCACAGGACAAAACATGGATTATACAATTTATATTGAACCAAAAACATTTTAATTCACCTTTGAAGGGCTGCCAAACAAAGATTCATCCACATTTGATTGCTTCGATTTTGTTCTGTACCTTTTCGAATATTTTGACCCTAAGCTTGTAGCAGATGAGACAGTCGTTACTCGACTGCCAGGCTGAAATATGAAATTAATGTAAATTTAGGATAATAGAGAATATTATTTTTATTCAAACTGGTTTAACAACATCAGTCCTTAACACAAGTAATCGACAGATCAGCATAAATATTGTTATGTGTTTTATGTTTAATAACTATATTATTAAAGGAATCCAATTGAATTCACTGTATTTCAACTAGTTGTTACCTAACAACCTTTCTAGGCACTTTAACCCACTGAGCTATCCGCCTGGATATATTTAACATTTAACACTATTTGGGAAAATGCACACTGAAAGCAGGAAAAGTAATTAAAATCATGCCACTTAACCAAATTTACCCGTACCTCTCAACCCAGACAAAACACAAACACCAATGTTTATTTTAGTGGCCCAGTTCGTTTATTTTTTACTGTAGGATAGGATAGGATAGGATATTTCATGTTTATCCCGCTAGACCACCGGGCCGGACAATACCCAACTGTAAAAATAAAAATTAATAATAAAATACCCAACAAAAAGCTTCTTAAAAATATTTAAAGTTGAGAATAGGGCTAGCTTCTAAGAAACGCAGAAATATAGTTATTATATGCCTTGGTTCAATTTGATAACTACATTAATCGTAATTAGAAATAAATTGAAATTAACACACAACTTACCATGTTTACAGCTAGTTTACAGTTTGTCCAGAACACAAAATAATGTCGCTCACGTTGCTATGCAACAATAATAAAAGAAATATAGAACAACGCCACTGGTGGATATCTCAATATTTACAAGAAAAAATAACATCAAATTTTGTTAAAAATTATTTATTCTCTTAATTTGTGGTTTGAAAACATGCTGAATAAAAATTAATTTTCAATAATATACATAATTGTTTGTTTTTTTTTTTGTAAAAAGAAAAATTCTGGGAATAACCCTAAATCGATTACCTTCTTTTAAAAAAGGAAAGCACTTTAAATGTACTATAAAAAATACACTATAAAAACAGAGACTATTCCGTATATCGCTAAAAAAATAAATATAATTTTGATAGGTCGTCATAGTTCCAAGTTTAATTCTGGTTTCTTGCGATTTAGGTTAAAGTGAAAATCACATAAGAGCCATAGAAATAAAAATTAATGTTATTTATTTGATTTGGACCAAACCAAATGTGATGTGATATGAGGTCAAAATGAATGATGGATAGTGTAGTGTAGTACATTGCAGTTGTTTCACGTTTAAACTAGGTTTCTAATTGAAAAATACCGATAAGGTAATAATTTTTTATTTCCTTGATACAGGATTTTAAAACAGACTAGAATACTTACTTTTATTACAGTTCAATTGGAGGAACTAAAAGGAGGGAAAGATGGGGAAGGGAAGACGGTAAACTGTACAGTTAAATAAAGATTAGGGCATTAGAGTTATTTTTTTAAATTGTGGTTGGTGTTAGGGTTAGTTCTGGGTTTTGGATTAGTGTTTACGATTGGGTTAGAATTAGTTTCCACAGTTATAATGTGCAGTTTCTCTCCTTCCATTCCGGTACCTCCAAATACTACAGAATGGCTTCGACCGCATGAATCGCTTGGAGCGATTTCATGCTGGATATATATTCTCATATCATCTGAACTTTTAAAGTGCAATCAACTACAAGCTGATTTTGATCACACCATCTTGTGGCAATGAGCAAAAAATAGGGTTTATTACATGACTACTTGGGGTGTGGTTGCGACTTTGGGCAAGTCCTTTATGGCTGTTGCTTTAACCCAGGGGTCTTTATCGAATACAATTTAGTGCACTGTAGCATGATCACATTAAAAATTCCTTTTTGAACCCAAACCCCATTTAACTAAACCCCTTACAAGTATAACCCTTTCAAATAAACCCATTTCAACTGGACCCCTTTCAACTATACATCTTTCAACTATACCCCTTTCAACTATTCCCCTTTCATCTATACCCCTTTCATCTATACCCCTTTCAACTATACCCCTTTCAACCCAGTATGGAAAGTAAGGCAGCTGCACACTCAAGTTTTTTTCCCTGCGTATTTGCACACTTGGGTAATTTCACAACAAACCTGTAAACCTACCTCTGGACCTTGGGTAATTTACTGTCAGTACATTTTTTGTTGTAGCCAACCCTATGTTATGTAGATAAATATGTTAGCTGGCGGACACGATAGATTTAGGATAAAATAATATGTTTGTTTAAGATTTTGGTAAAACAATAATAAAAAGAAGATTATGTGCACACTTGAAGTGTGCACTTTTGGACATTTGCACACTGCACACTTAAATATTTGACGCGTGCACACTCGAGATCTCTGCGAAATTGACGTACTTTTCATACAGGCTTTCAACTATACTCATTTCAACTAAACCCTTTTTTAACTAGAAAGGTTCCAACTTGACGTTTAGACACTTTTTAACTTAATAAATTTCAACTGAACCTCCAATTACACCCCTTTTAACTAGACCCGTTCAACTAAACCATTTTAAGTTCAACTTTCTTAACTGAGCCCCTTGTTACTTACCCCCTAAACTTTTTTAACTTAATCTCTTAATACTAAACCGCTATTACTACCTAATGAACACTTCGAGCTATACCCCTATTGTACTTTCAGTTTTGACTACCAAAGTGTCTAAATTCGCTACTTTAAATTAAGATAGAATTGCTTTGATAAGTGTTCCAAGTTCTCCAAGCGATCCTGTAGTAATTAAAGACACTCTATAAATTGACACATGGTAGCCAGTGTTTGGCTAATGAAAAAAAATGCACTTCAATAACTGATCTTCAGTAAAAAAAAACATTTTTAAATTTGCAGGATTTTGTAATTGTGTTTATCTGGTAACTTTAACTTGTACTTTTGACAATCTGACAAAATTGAAACACAACATTTTGTGAATCACTTTGGGTAGTTTGATTTCGTTGTTTTACACATGGTTGATTGAGGGCCAATTAACATTACAAGTCCCAAGATATACAACATGGCAAAAGAGCAAGAGAGTGAAAAGATTGATTTTCGGTATGAAGGTTTTAAAAAAGCTAAAAATATTGTGTGCAGTTGTCAAAGCGTCTACTTCTTAAATTCACTATTATTAATTACCAAGTTTATATCACTTCATGAAATGGTAGATGGAGGGTAATACTACTTTAACACACATTGCTTAATTGATCAGTCACTATTTTATCATGTAAAAGGAAATTGAAAAAATTATAGCCAATAATTATCAGCCTGTCTTAATGGAGTTCATAGTGAATTTTTTGTCAGCCCGAATTGTTTCTAATGATTTTAGCCTTCACTTAATCCTTTTTATATAAATTTATAAAATCTTCACCTATTACCTTATTTCTATATACAGAAATCACTACAATTCTGTTTGAAAAAGATTTTTTTCCAATTCCTGGTAAAATATAGAGGATAAAACTATGATGCTAGAGTGTTGTTATTACCAAACTGAAACTTTAACACTGATATAAAACACATGCTTTCCAGCTCTGGATGCAGCTTGACACGCCTTGAAAACTTGATCAACGTGTTTGATGAATATGATCGCCATGAATTTGACGACCAAATGGCAATGGAAGTTCATATAATGAAAGAGCATATCTTTAATATACTAGGTATTTACCATGACTGGGCTATAAATGATATTTTGTTGTGATGTGGTGATAGGAAATTCTACTGTAGCTGTGTAAGTCCTAATGTATTTGCTAAGGGTGTGTATACCTAATACTATTGGTCTTTCATAAGATACAAATATCAAAATAAAAATCTTTATTGCATGTGTGTCATGTTAATGGATTGTTGTAATATTGACGACCACCGTCTCTACCCACCATTGAAGCAGAAAGTACCATATACTTGACCACTTTATAATTAGCTCATCACACTTGATGTGCTTTTAAAAATGTAATACTTGTAGAAAAATAGTAATGTATATACGGAATCCATTCTATTGTCGAAAAGTAGTTGATTATAACGCTTTATTATGCGTTACTGCATTTTTGAAACTTGTACATTGCACAACTTTCACCTTATCCGAATTTACTTACCGGAATTTAAAAGAAATTTAGTATTATTAGTTTATTGTATTGGTGAGTTGTTTTATTGTATGTATAAAAAAAATTGATGTTTTTATGTAGCATTCTCAATGCTGGCTAGTTACAATTAAAACTGATATGAATGTTATTGCATCATATATTAAACCTATTATATTCCAATTTATATTACGGTCATTCTGACCCATGAGTGGTATTGATTTTTTCAGTCATGTATGAGGCTTTGTAGGTCCCAGTGGGCAGTGGTATATCACTCATCTAAACCATGAATTACAGGAGATGTACAAAAAATTGATAACAAATTACCGGTAGCAAATGAATACTTATTATTATCTGGAAGCGCGCGAGATGGAACTCTTGACATCGAAATTGAAACCCCCACTGAACTGACCAGGTAGCTAGATCTTGTTTTACTTCCTTTCTTAAATATTTCATGTACATGATGCAAACTAAGCATGTTTTAAATATAGTCGATTTCACAGTTTGCTACCTGCAAAATCTCCACTTTTTTAAATGTTTAAACTATACATATTGTGTTTACAGACAGTTTGCCCACTAATTGTGCAATCAACTAGTATATGCCGTGCACAACAACATATGTTTAAGTTTTCTATGTGTTTAAACCATTTGTCAAGATTTTTATAATTTTACAAATACTTACTAGTAACCTGCTACAATATTAGACTGGACAGCCTGATATATGTTCAAAATAGTAGCACATCTTAAGCCTTCTTATTATATGATTAAATTTACTAGTTTGTTTACATATATTATTAAAATTCCTTTTTTATTTATATAGAGGGAACGATTTTGACTTGGATTATACTTTGTTTGTTCCTGTTTTGAAGCTCCACGATCGGAATCAGCCAGTTGTACTTGATATGCGACATTCGATACCATGTCACTCCTGGATCAGTTTAAAGTGAGCTTTTTAATGTTTTAAGTTTTGTATTTCTACACTTAAAGGTACTTTATGATATTAATCGTAGGTAATAAACTAAAAAAGGAAGCAAAGCTTAGGTAACTTTAATAAAATAATTTCAGATTGTTTGATGATGTAACTGTATCGAGATGGGAGTCGTGTTGCAAAACTATTGAAAATCAAACTGAAGGTGGACAATTCCTTTCCCCTCCCAAGGTTTGCGAATGGTTTCATGAAACATTGGTGAAAGTAAGTCATTTATATTTATTGATTTATTTAAATCACGGTGTAAGGTATCCAAATTCATTAAAATTAATTAGGCTTAAAACTGGTGAAATACACTGATTTAAACTTAAAATCAGTCATAAACATAACGACAGACACACCCAAACATGATGAATTACTTATTTACCCCTGGCAAATATTAAGGTGCGCTTTTAAAATAATTCGACAAAAACTAAAATCACATGTCATCGAATATAGATTGCGACTGTTAAACAATGTTACAATACATTACAAACTAATTATTAGATATTTTAAAAATATGAAGCTCTGAAGAGTGTGTAGTAAAGCTTAAGTTATATGAGGGGGAAACATGCTTTAGGAAATGGTGTGATTAGTAACACATAAGCCAAAGTAGAAAACAAGAAGAGCTAAAATAAAGATCCACCTCTGTCAGTACATCACTATATATCATTACATATTTATATATAACCCTCGCCCACCTATACTTTGTTTTTCAGGTTACTGATGAGTTAAAAGAGAATGTGAAAAGGGGTCAACCTAAAATAGTCGCAGTCCAACAGAGTGGTGTGGCCACCACCATAATACTGGCGAGTGGTGGCACCAGAATAATGTATGATCTGGTCCCAGTAGTTTCATTCCGCGGCTGGCCCGCTGTTGCCATGGGATGGTTGTCAGAAAACCACTTTTGGGATGGAATTTTACCAGAAGAAGAAGGTGAAGTATTTTACTCAGTTTGCGTAATGCTGATAAGAATTTAAGATTGGCCTTCGTCTCTTTTCTTTATTATTTTGATCTGTACTTAACAAAGACAAGGATTCTTATTTTTTCTCCACACATAACATAGTAAATGTCATTATTAATGTGTCGTTTACTTTATGCCAATATTTTGGCTTCCAAAGCCATTGTAATGTATTTAAATCTTTAATTTTTAGCAGCCTTTACTCCTAGTTTGAACTTATATATATATTTAAATTCACTGAAACTGGGGAATAACTGTAAAGTGGCTAGCTCAGGCACATTTCTGCGCAGAAAGGTAAAAAGATCAACGCTAACCTGCCTCTTATGAGCTTTAGCAGTTAATGAAATATTCAACCTCCATTTTCCCTCCTTAACTCTTTCACTCCCGGCCAAATGCATTAATTTAAACATGCTGTCCCGCAGTGTTTTTTACAATTTTTGGTCATTTTCAAATTAGCACAGTTTTTCACAAATTTATGCTACGATTTAATATTTAGTATGGTTGGAAAGATAATTTATCCCTCTTTTAAACAAACCGCACACCTAGAATCTACCTCCAATAAAGAATAAATTATGTAAACTTTAGTGAACACCACTTTTTATGTAAAGAAAATTCTGCTCGACTTTGAAAATTTTGAGGTGCACTGACAAACGAAATACTCACTAATTATTGGCATGCCCAAATGATATAAAAATTGGAATGTAGTTTGTCTAATAGTTTTTGTACTCAGGAAAATTTGAACTGTATTTGTATCCTCAGTAGTTTTTTTACTATTCCTATTCGAAATTTTCCTTTATTCCAACTATATTATGAAAAATTGAACCAAAACGCATTGAAGTTATTAGTTTTGTAGAACTAAAATAGTAAAAAGTATAAATAAGAACAGTGAAGGAAGTGTAAAAAGGGCATACAAAAGCAAACAAACACAAATACTATATGTCTATATCCAATATTCTTCAAAGCAGGGCACACCGAACTAGCTAGTCTCGCCGCATTTTTCTTTATCGTGCGCTCAGCAGGCCCAGCTGGATTCATGCTTTGGTGAACACGAAGCATAAACGCCTGCTGCGAAAACTTCACCAACGCTCTCCTTTTTTTCTTAACGGCACGAAATTCACAGAGAATGTAAAGAAAGACTTGCTTGACAAAAAGAGCTTCTCCGCAAGTTAACGCGACTCCTATTGGCTGAGTTAGTCACTTGTAAATTCGTGTAAAATCGATAGAAATAAGAGGCGAAGCCTTGAAAAAGAAAGGCTATCACTCCTCGCATTTTTAATATTTCTCAATGAAAATTATAGAGAATAAAATATAGAGTTTCCTTGATCGAATGAGCCATAGCTGAGGTCTCTACCATTACGCATTGCGGAGAAATCGTTTTTTAGATTTGCACCCATTTATGTACAGGCGGGATACCATGTTTTCCCACCAACTCGCGATATATGGCGAGTTGGGACGGAAAGAGTTAAACTTATTAAAGTAGAATTATTAAACTCTTAATTAACTTCGTTATGAATTGTTTCTATGCTGGGTTTCAGAGGTAATAGCATTTCGTTTTTAATAATTAAATAAAAAAATAATTTCCAGAAATATTATTGTAGTTTAATCTTTCTATAGTTCAAGAAAAAAATGTTACTGATAGTAATATTTGGGCAAAATTTTGTTTCTTGCCTAAATTGCCAAAAAATTTTAATGAGTGAACCTCAATTTTGTCATTTTACAGTTATCACTGGATTTCACTTGGTTCCAGCATGTAGCTTAGTTGGCGACAAGGAATTAGAGTGGAGACTTTCGTTCGCTCGTAGCGAAGTTCAACTAAAGCGATTTATTCCAATGCCTTTTATGAAGACTTTCTATGCCTTCAAAGCAATCATGAACAGAGCATTAGGTCGCTACAACAAAGTAAGATATTTTCGCCATTATATTTATGTGATTGCATAGTTTTGTTTGAACTGTAGTTGTAGCACAAATCACAATGCAATTGCTCATCCAACATAACATGCATTATTTAATAATTAATTCTAAACAATTGATTTACTGTAAGGTTAATGTATTTGTTTTTTTAAAGAGGTACCAAATTGAATTATACAATTTTGCATTAAATTTAATACACTTAAACATTGCTTTATCCGATAATTGCTTCTTATTGCCAAATCTTCTATACACCCCAAGTTTTACATATATTAGGGATTTACAAAAAATTAACAATTTTGATTTGGACTACATATAAATTTAAGAATTAATATTATGCAGATCATGAAGCCTTACATACTTCGTAGCCTGCTTTTATGGGCATGTGACAGAGTAAAGCTTCGATATTTGTCAAACGAGGACATTGTTGCTGAATGCTTGTTGGGACTTATAGATGACACTCTACAGTGTTTGCTCAGCCGATCATGCCCCAATTACTTCATACCGCAGTATAATATGATTGGGCATCTCGATGATCAGACTGTGCTCAAGTTATGTCAAGTTGTCTTAATGGTACGTTTAATATGTTTTCATAGGGTTAAACTTACACAAATTTTAACCAATATAAGAACTGGATATTTAGGTTTATCCCTCGGTATGGGAAAATATTCTCTTAAAGGCTATCATTAAATTACCATATGTGTACCCGTTGTACCGTTAAGAAACCGGGCTATGGTATTGTACATGATTGAGTATTATCTACTTTTTTCTTCAACCCATGACATTAAGTTTGGGCAACATTTGCAAAGTGACTTGCTTAAGAACACAACAGACTTCAAAAATAGACCAGGATGGTAGCACAGAAACATATATGGCTACAATAATAATAATAATTTTGGAACATGCAACATACTGAAGAGGACAAATGTTGTATTGAAATGGTAAATATGTTCAGTGAAATGGTAAATATGTTCAGTATTGTTTTATTTCTTCGAACTTAAGGTACGAAGTGATCCGGCAGAGCATGTGAGAAACGCAGTGGATCAGGTGAAAGCTGCAAGGGAACTAACAAAGTCTTACCATGATGAACAAATAGAGAGAAGACCAATTAGTAGCAGGTTCGTTTGGTGTTGTGTTATATGTTGCAAATATATATAACATAAAATTAACAAATTTAGTCTTTTTTAATTGGATCTGGAAAATTATTAAGTGATGCTGTAGTCTTTTTTAACTGAAGCTGGAAAATTAAAAAGTGATGCTTTAGTCTTTTTCAATTGAAGCTAAAAAATTATAAATTGATGCCACAATATTTAAACTATTGATCTTTTTACCAGTGCAAATGGGGCTCCACAAAGCAACGTTAAACAGAATTCAAGACAAGAACTCGATTTAGCTGAGAAAATGCGGAGATTAGTCGACAGCAACCCAGGCAAAAGCATTTCAGTATTTATTAACCCAGACGATCACTCCCAGCCACATTTTCGAATTGACGGCAAGTTTTTTTGAGTGAACCACACCGTTCAGTTTCAGCGTTGGGAATGCAAGCCATTCTGATAGAACACTGGTCGTGGAGCACCCGTGGTTCAATTAGCAATCAGCAGCAAATGCCATTTTCTTGACTTTTTTCTTTTCTTCATTATCCAGAAAAGACTTATACGGTACAAAGATTATGGTGCATTATTTCAAATCCAATTTGAAATAATTTTATATATATATAGACATAAATATATATTCTGTAAGTTGTAAACTAATTAATGTTCCCTTGTGTAACGTGCTAAATATCATGCATCCTACCCGTTTGTTCATGTTGTG
>CH002357.1:592393-616583 GCA_000149265.1 Ciona savignyi
TTTCCACTACACCAAAATGAAGATTACAGCAATAAAGTTTTAAACATGGGGTTGGGAGTTAGTGCTGGATTGAAATTGGATAGTTTGTGAGCAGTTAGTTACCCTTGTTTTTGTGTTGCTTTTGGTGTTGCCCCTAGATACTGTTTATTACCAGTTGATGCAGGTGGGTTATCACAACTGGTCTAGTTTCCGTCACAGTATAGGTATAAGGGATTCGTAGAAGCATTAATAAGTGTGCAACTGTCTGGTCATCTTAAAAGGCATTTATAATTACCACACTGACCACATTTGTTTGGCACTGTACTATAAAATAACAATCATAAGCAATATTTACTCTTATTATGTTCTATTTTTTCCAATAGAATGTCAACTTGATTTTTCATAATGGGCTGGCCTTTGCTTGTTCGGGCACTCAGTTTTTTATGAATGGCACTTTTTTTCTTGCGCTTTTGAATGCGAATTTTGTCTTGTTGCTTTTTTTCTTCTTCCCGTTTACTTTGAGCTTCCTGCTTTTGCTTAATTCTGTGCTGTGCGTATTGCACAAGATTTTTAGTACTGTTTGCTTGTTTTGAATTTGATTTCATTATTCTGACATTTTTATCACCAACTTTGTTTGACATTGGGTTCATTTTGTTTTTCTTTCCGCTGAAATTTGCGATATTGGTGTATCACTTTCCGTTTGTTGGAATCTATTGGTTTTTGTTTCTGTATCTTCATTGCAACTGGTTTGCCAGAGTTTGCCAGGCTTTTACTTAAATACCAGGCTTCCAATTCTTTTAGAGGCACACTACTTTTCTGAAATGAATTTTTTTTAATGGAATGATAACTAAGGTTTTAATCAATGATTTAAATCAAATATGCAAAAATGGATAAATGAGACAAATGTTGCACATCACCAAGAAAAATGAACCAGTTAAAATCAATGTGATATCTTTTGACAAATTTTATATGTCAGTACGTCATAACTCCAACAGTACATCAGGTATAAATGACTAGTATCGAAGCGAATAAATAATATACTAATAATGCAATAAACAAGATATGCCTAAATTTTAGCCTATATAGATAAATTTTAGTCAATTATTAAAATGTTTATTATTATCATACGTCCATACGAGATTATGATTTGATCATTCGAACAAAATGGGAATTACGTCCTCTGCTATCTGGTTTTCAACAAGTTTTTCATTAGGAGCTCCCCATTTCATTAACGTAGGTACACCAGTGAGCTTTAACTGACTGTTTGTTCGAAACTCGTTAGTTTTATCCTTCCAGTAGTCCCTTGCTCCAACAGAGCAGTAGATGAAAACAAAATCATCGTCATCTTGAATGGCTTTCAAACTTTTACGCACGACTGGTTCGCTGGTTACACAATCAGGACACCAACTCTTGCCATTTTCATCTTTGTCGCCACAAAACAAACACAAAATAGTTTTGTTTTTTAATTCAGATGATGTTACAGTATTTATGAAGTTGGTATATCCATTCACCTTAATTTCTTTCATTTTTTCAATCTTAACCTTATTTATAAACAACTATTACGGTACCTACACATGTGTATAATATAACTTAAGCAAAATACAGTGATAAATGCAATCAACATAAAGTGTTTTTTAAAAGTGTGTAAACAAACCTGTCTTTTTGCCATACTTTTTGCCTAAACAATTATAACTCATTAGATATTGATCCTGGCAACTCTACAATAGCGAAAAAGAAAAAAAACTCAAAAAAGAAAGTGAAAAGTGATATTAAAAAACGGGAGTGGTGGAAAAGTGGGAATTTCGCAGGAAAGCAGTTCGTTTTTAATGGTCATTTTCATCGGTAACACCGAGCTTCCACCGGAGCTATTGCAGTGTGCTCACTGCGGTACCTCTAAATACTACAGGAGCGCTTGGACCGCTTGGAGCGCATGGAGCGCTGAAATCGCTTGGAGCGCTTGGATCGCTTACTATACTTAGTAATTACAAAAGCCATGATATTAATGTTAGGGTTGGGGTTAGAGTTAGTTCTGGGGTTGAGATTAGTGTTTGGGACAGGGTTAGAATTACTTTTCATAGCAATCTAAGTGATCCAAGCGCTCCAAGCGATCCAAGCGGTCCTGTAGTATTTAGAGGCACCCTGCTCACTGTGCTGTGTATAATTCAGTCGTTTCTAGACCCAACCGACTCGCTTACGCCCAGATTCGAATCTATAAACCTTCGGCTGAACGGTAACGTACTACTCCGCTAAGCTAATCGGGTATTCGGTTTTAATTGCTGGATTTAATATGGACCTATACACGTGTTATGACCTGTCGACCACATAAGGCATAAGGAGTATGGACTAATTGATAATTGGCATAATATAGGATATTTATGTTTATCTCTGTAAATAAGAAAACGAAAAGTGCTTTAATACAGGTAAAAGCTGCGTGACATCTAGTTTGGCATTCCACTCGGAGAGAAGTCCCCTTTTAGGGACGATACGATACCCGATAACAGAATCTGCTCGGTATCGACCTCTTTTTAATAACAATAAATCTTTTTTATCTTTTATTGACTTTAGTGCGACAGGATTGGATATTCATGTTTATCTCCGTGAATGGGAAAACCAAGGGGGTTAACACACGGGCAATCGTCAGATCACCTCGCGCCCATCGTCGGGTTACCGGAGCTATTGCAGTGTGTTGTATATTATAGACACGTTCCTTCAATTTGGTAGAACCCATTAATCCGCTGGGCTCAGGCAATGTCCGTTAAGTGTCTTGCCCAAGGACACAACCGACTGGCTAGCGACCAGTTTTGAATATACAACCTTTCGGTTGAAAGCCGTCACATCAAACCGCCAGACTTACCGCGGTGCTATACAGTTTAAAAATAGAGTATATTATGTTTTAAAAAAATTATTATGTTTTTGTTTTCAAAAAATAAAAAAGGTTTGTCGACTTTGAAAGTAGGGTGGTAGCAGGGCCGGTTTTAGGCCGATTTGACCGATTAGATCAAATTGGGCCCCGCACCTTGAAGGGGCCTTGCGCTAGCGGGGGTCTTTCTGTATTACGAGGTTTAAAATACTACTGAAACGTAAAATAAAAAGTAAAATAATATTCTTTCTCATAATATCAATTTGTTATGCATCGTAACTAAGTCAAATTTATATTTCTGTGTCTGCCTGTTACGTCATAATGAATATGGTTGCTAAACAATATACGTGTTTGGAAGTAAAACAATATATCGTAAATAAGCCTTCACATTACCTTTAATTCGTTTTATAGCAAGTATTAAATGTCTATTTTTGTAGTTTGTATGTACTGGTATGTATTTTATGGTATATAAACACCCATAAATTTTGCTATGAACAGTAGGGGCCCCGCCATCACATTTCTAATTGGGCCCCGCGGTTACTAGCACCGGGCCTGGGTGGTAGCGAACAGATTCTCGTAGGCCTTTGGGTATCTTGTCTCAAAAAAGGGAAAACGGTTCCCTTGAGAGTAGAATATAGAATAGATAAAACTCGACGCCACACATATTTCAACTTTATTACCGTGTGTGTTGTAGAAGACCGAAAAATCCTTTAATTGTAATAGAATCTAATGAACTAGTTTTAAGCAATAGGTATCAGTTTAGAACCTTAACCTTTTTGCTAAAAGGCGACGCACTGTATTGGGTCGCACTAATAGTTTTTACTAGCTGATTTAAGGTCAATTTTTGTAAAAGGAACCAATTAAGTAATTTTCACAAACTTAACCGCAATGCTAATTTAAGGTACATTGCCGATAGAACACACATACACGTGGTCTGCGTTTGATCATCGTAATAAACAGTAGCTGTAATACCAAACCACTTAATCTAATACAAAAATTAAAACGTTCTTGTAATCACGCTTGTGGAAAAGGTGTCAGAATATATACAGAGATGTAGGCTCGGTATTTTCAGTGTTTTGGAACTAAACTGAGCACGGCGTGAAATTTCTTACACTTTCGGTTCTTAGGTTTCGCTTTGCATTTCGTAATGAACTTGTTTGGCAGCTGTTTAGCTATTTCACGAAGATACTTTTTGCATTTTGAGATGCTTGGGTTTCTTTTGCATTTCGAAGGTATGAAATCTCCAGGCGAGGTCTCCCTTTTAATGTCTAAAATAGGGCGCCAGTTTCTGCACTTCTTCGAATTCGGCTTCTTCGAGCACCTTTTCATGAACTTCTTGGTCAGAGTAGCAGCAAGCCTTTTCCAAAACTGATGACATTTGGATTTTTTGGGATTTTTCTTGCATTTTTTGGGAATCTTCTTAGGTCCTGTTGTACTGGGCATTGGGGTCGTGGTTGTAGTAGTGGTAGTGATTACAGTTGACATAGTGGTTGTTTGTGGCGCACCTAAATTGCAAAATTCGGCTTAAATGTAAGTAAAAGCTAAATATTTTGATTTTTTGAAAATAACACTGTATACATACTTGTTGAGATTGAGCAATTCATCTCGTCCGAGCTATCCGCGCAGTCGCTGTAGCGATCACAAACATCCCTGAAGGTTATACAACGCGTGGAGTCGTCACGGCATCTAAACCCATCGCATTCTTCCAACTTTCGGAAAATTATGGCAACGTTTTATATTTTATATAGAACTACATAGTTAATCCAACAACAAACCTCGCAATCAGCTTCGTCAGACCAGTCCGCACAATCCGGGTAACCGTCACATTTTTGGTAGCTGAGCGCACACTTTTGATCCCCGGAATGACATTTAAATTCACAGGTGGTTCCTGCATTAAAAATATCAGGTCTTAAGATCTGAGAAACCCGATTATATGTTACTCTTACCGCAGTGTAATTCATTTTCGTCCGATAAATCTGGGCAATCATTGCGCCCATCGCACAAGTAATCCATTTCAATGTAAGTAAGTCCATCTCCGCATTGCCACCGGTCCGGGATTTGATCTGAACTTGCTGAAAGAACTGAAACAAATAAAACATACAAACAGAAAATAAACAACATTTTTCATCCGACTTCACCAAAATAACTAACGAAATAAACCCGGTACACGTTCGTTGTAAGGAAACTTGGAAAGAAGGCATTTTATTAGAGACTCTACCAAAAAACACAGCACGCGCCGAATTCCAAGCTAAAGGCGCTGCGTTAAATTAGGCGTAAAGAGTTTTTTTTCCATAGAAATATTAAAATGTTACGTATTTTCGATCTTAGTGACTGTCAAGCGGTTCACGAATCTTAAGACCTAAAATCTTAAGACCTGATATGTCGTTCTGAAGACCAGTGTGCGCTCAGCCACCATAAATCTGACGGTTACTCGGATTGTGCGGACTGGTTAGCTGATTGCGAGGTTTGTTGCTGAATTAACTGAATAGTTCTCTATAAAGTATTAAACTTTGATAATTTTCCGAGAGTTGGTCTGAGGGTCTATAGTAGCCGAGAGTATAAGCACAATTATTTAAACCCAACATTTTGTTACCTAGTAGCCCCACTAGTTATAAATCAATTGGTTAAAAAGTCAATGTCGGAAATATTTTATTGACAAGTCTGCCATAAGCTAGATGGGTATTGGATTCGAATTGAGCAGCAAGCTGACATTATCTTGAATCCAATAAGCTAATGAGTAGAACTAACAATTAGCTATTTCTTAATCTCATCGGTACACGCTGAATGGTCTTCAGCAATTTGACTGTGAGAACAAGAACAAGTAGGTAGGTATATTAACCCACGGGTAAAACATAACTAGTCTAGTTTAGGATAGACTTACTTGTATATTATTAAAAATATACGCACTTTCGTTCAGTTTAGTGTAGTTTATTCATTTTTTGCCCCAGTTTTTAAAAATGGCAAACGAATATAATCACAACACAGGAACGGGAAAAGACGGAAAAACGAACACTTCGCAGAAAATCCAGCGATATACAGAATGCCATCGCTTCGTTCTTTGTTTTTTCTTACAATGATAATCTTGTAACTAAAAAAATTATTCCTGGTGTCCAACACCTGAAATACAAAGGTGAAGATCCATCCTTTTGTTAGAAAGTTCCAGTATTTAATGGATCAACCACTATTTATTCTCAAAAAGGTTAGATACTCGGACGACACAAACGGTTAAATTGACATGCTTATTTAATTTTAATTTTCATACGTGTTTTTTTATGGAATATCATTTTTACCAAAATATCATCATGATGTCCTTATCGGATTCCTCTGCTTTTGCAGTGTGTCGTGGATAATGTTTATGACGGATTTTCGTGTACAGTTTTGCGATTCGTACATTTTTCTTAAAGCAATTAACTAGTTTATTACGTTTTCGTTTTTTAAAATCAAAAATAAAAAAAAACCTTGAACTTACAATGTAGGAAAAAGAGAAGCGGTAAAACAATACCCGGCGACCGCAGCAAATCGCATTTGTAGATTTTTACGTTGACGGGCCAACTGGCCGGTTAGTGTAGCGGTTAAGTGCGTCGACTTTCAACCGAAAGGTTGCAGGTGCGAAACTGGTCGCTAGCTAGTCGGTTGTGTCCTTGGGCAAGGCACTTTACGGACCTTGCCTGAACCCAGCGGATTAATGGGTTCGACCAAATTGAAGGAACGTGTCTATCATGTATAACACACACTGAAATAGCTCCGGTAACCCGACGCTCGTAAGTTAACCCCCTCTGGTTTTCCCATTCACGGGGGTAAATATGAATATCCTATCCTAATGTAGAAACCCGTACTAAAAGTGTACAGTAGGGGGGAGAACCGCACTATTTAAGTAAGATTTGGTTTAAACACAATAGCAGTGCTTAACAAAGTTACCAAAATTAATAAATCTCTGTATTTCAGGCTGTCGAACTCAATGCGGTACCCAATCCTTAAACTTACACACAGCCCCAATGCTTATAGGTGACGTTTTTCTAAATTAGTGCCAAAAACTGTCGTCAAATGCACTCTATCCTTCATCGAAACTACGGCAACCGGACACCACGTTATACCATAACTTCACTTCTTTTATTTTAATGTACATGGGCAAGTGTGGCGTACACACGTTGGACAACCGCATGCAACATAAGTAAACAACCATAGACTGAAGCAAGCAGGCACGACGATGTGAAATTAGTGGTGGTTAACAAGAATTGTACAGGCACCAACAACTGTGGTTGTATGTATTATTTTTAGAATAGTTCTTGGAACTGTGAGGGACATAAACTAGCAAGGACAGTTGCAAAGCTAGTTTATAAAACTGGTAAAAAACTTTAGTCTGTTAGAATACTTACAAGTTCGTTCTTCCGTCAATTTTTAACAGGATACTTCCAAACTTGCTTAGAAGTCAAAATATAAAGCAATGACCAACAATAACACTGAATAAATAGATGGTATTTAGTTGCAGGAGGGAAACGCAGTAGACACCAGGAATAATCGATGAAAGTAATACTGCTTGGTGAACTTTTTAATAGGTTGTGGCAAGCTCGTTGCCACGACGGGACGTTCTCACGTTACACCTCTTTAATAGCGCCGCTACCACGTTGGTAGGGTTTTAAGCCGTGATTTCTCCGAATCAGAGATTCACTGAGCCAACAAGCTTTCAGTGTCGGCACTGGGTATCACGAGCGGTTTTTTGCCGACGGCAACAGATTTCTTATCAGTGTCCGCCTCATAGCCGTGCTCGAACCGCCCGATTATGTTCGAAACGTGGCCAGCGGTGGGTAATTTTTCGTACTTGGGCATCCCGATCATCAACATTTGCTGGCGCGACGCGGACGACGCCCTGGACCTTTGTTTCGCTCGTGAAGCGTTGTCGACGCCGTT
This sequence comes from Ciona savignyi, assembly GCA_000149265.1. Classification (NCBI taxonomy): domain Eukaryota; kingdom Metazoa; phylum Chordata; class Ascidiacea; order Phlebobranchia; family Cionidae; genus Ciona; species Ciona savignyi. The sequence goes on from CH002357.1 coordinate 600,141, forward strand.
CTGACGCTTAACCGAAATTCTGTTTTCACTGCCAGTGCTGACGGGATTCGGTGTGTTATCGGGTTTACTATGATTGACAACCACTTCGTTAGTGGTGGGAACGGTCACGTCAAATCCACTGTCCGATAACCTGGTCACTTGGTCTCGCTCCAGTTCCCGTTCCGCTTGGCTGACTTCGTACAATGCAGCGCTAACATCTCTATCGACCTACAAAGGATAACTATCAATATTTTGGTCTCATTTTTGATTTTTTTTGGAAATAATTTCAAAGATATAGACAACAACAAGGTTTCCAAAATTTTGCCTCACTTGTTCTTTTGCTATTTCCATAGGCTCATCACGTGGAACATTATCATAGTCAGGCGAAAGAGCAGGACTCTGGTTATTGTTGTTAACGTTGGTTCTGTCGACTTCCGCGGTCGAGGTCTCCGTCCGAGTGGGCAGCCACAGCGCTGTAATGTTGTCATAATTGCCGTGCGCTTTGTCTTTGTTCCTCCTTGACCTGCCTCTCCGCGATCTTTCCACGTACGGCTGGTTGCTGCTGTTATTTGCGGACAGTGGCAACGACTCGGAAAGCAGGGATTTTTGTTCGTCAGCAATTGGCGGGAAGCGAGCCAGCTTGCTTGTGTCGCTGTGAGTGCTCGCGCGGTCGTACTTGGTGCGATTGTTGCCGACACTGTGAGTTTCATCGTCCGAAGATGAAAGGTCGAGTCGGTTGTTCAATGAACTGATGGAACCTGGGAAAGTTTCGAAATGAAAAAATCAAGATTGGAATGACAAACACTGCATGCTGGAACAAAACACGATTTACCAAAATGATTTGATTGCTTTAATCATTTTGAGGATGAATAAAAAATGAAATAAAAAATGATTGTGTCACTTAAAATTGTTTATGTGTTTGAATTAAAAAAATAAATTACTTGTTCTGATAACATCAATTTTACAAGTGTTTTAAGTAAAGAGAAGATTACGGATGTCATTTCCAAATTCAAGTTTTGAATTGGAACAATTGTTTATTTATGCAACCAATTTAAAAATTTAATTTCTAATTGTGGGAAAACGAAGATTTATTTATATAATTTGATGCAAAATTAGATAAAGTAGTGGAAACGGTTTTCTCTTCTTAACTTTATAGTGCTGTTTTTTTATGAATAAAAATCACAATTATTTTAGACAACACAAATATTCCTCCTATTGTTTTGAATTTAAAAACAACAAAAAACAATGGTCATGGTTTTATTAGTTTATAAGAGAGCGAATTATAGATTTATAGATTTCAAAATATTGATTCGGGATTAATTCAGGACTTTCAAGGACTCACTAATTTGGATAAAATAACAACCATTGCTAAACAAATACTGTAAACATAAGCAAAAATAAAATATGTACCCTAACCCAAACATTGAAAGATTGTACCTTATAAACACAGAATATAGAAATGAGCCCATTTACCTTTTGAATGGTCAGGAAAGTACTTTTTAAAAAGCGATTCAGAAGTAGGACTGGGTTTTTCGGAGGTGTTATCTGGATTTACACTCCAGTCGTTGCTCACCTCTGTTATGTCCTTTGATTCGTAACTTAACGCCAACTGCAAGAATACTTTATTATTGTTAATTTTTTCCTTAGTATTTGGTTAGGTTTAGACCGTTAATATGGAGTCAAATCAAATTTGGCTAAATTAACGACCAGGTTACTATGAAACTCACCAACATTATGCAACTTTTTAAACTTGTAATCAAATAAGTCATGTATTAAAACTGCCACCAAATTTAATTAAACAACACTTTAAGGACTAAAAGTTTTTGTAAGTTAACGCCCGCCCATCTATGGACACCAAACTTTACCCTTTACATAATATAAATCAAATAATACTTGTGAATCAACTAAAACAACTACACTGTTATACATAAAACGTTTTTGTTTTTTAAGAGATAATTGCATAGACCATAGATTGTTACAAATCTATTATCATGGCATGTCATAATGATTTTTAGAAGTAACAAATTTGGTGCTAGTGCCATTCTTGTATTGGGTGGGAAAAATAATAATTTAGCATTTGAGAAGTACCAAATTTATTACTTCTATAAAATTTTATTATTTGCGTACAACCTATGCCAACTTGGAGGAGACAGATTCTACTCTAATTAGACATCGCTTATAGTTGTTTTACGTTTTTAAAGAGCATAATCTTTTTACCGATATTTGGGAATTTTCAGCTTTCGGCTCATTCGATTGCTCATTTGGAACTACAGTCACCCGGGCTCTGAAACGGTTTGGATCTAATTCCTGTGAAAAAAAATAGTTGTAATTATCCATAAAATCACAGGAATTAAATATAGTCCATTCACAATTTGCATTAAAGTAAATAAAAAAGTAAAGATTTCCAAGTTTTCCACAGAATTAGAAAGGATCTTGACCTCAAGTCCATGCCAATAATCATCACAAATTATGCATTTTTACCAAATTATGAAATACAAAAAGCCAGGAAAACAACCCAAAGGTCAAATTACACAGCATGGCTTTAAGATATTAATGAAATTATTAATCAAATCAACCATAAACCTTTCTATCTGAGCTCGCTCTTCGGTGATTACTGATTGAAGTTTCAAACGTTTTTTTATTACTTGACGACCTTTCATCTGATGTTGATCTGAAATGTTAAGCCACGATGAATTGATGTTCTTGTAGTAGCATAGAAGTATTTAAAATTATTAATATTATAACTGATTTTACAATCACAGGATAGTGTTGTGGTTAGAAACCAAATAATCATGTCTTGCCCCAATTATCTCGACAAAACTTAATGTGACACTGGGAAATATACTAAAACAGGCGGCACTTCGTTTGAGTTGAAATTGTTTTAATTTACAGTTCGAAATGTTAATAAACACATGTTACAACTTCACAAACATTTTGGGTTTATGGTATTCTGAGTCCAGTCTATGTATTACTTTCGTATCTCGACCTTTGCATTTCATCCAGCATATTCAAGTGAGTATTTCCCCATTGCTAAAACACCACATTAGGCTTTTCGCATGTTTTAATTGACACATACTGAACTAAATCGTCAAATCAATAGCACAATTTCATAGTTTTAAATGACCAAATTAAAACACAATATAGGCAATAAAGGCATTCATCAAATGCAACTTACAATTATTTAACTAATATACCCGAACATTTCACCTATATGGGATAACACCCTTATTTCAAACAAATCATGCTAGTCTAGTGGTATGAATACAAACCACATAACAAATGAAGCAATATCTACCAAGTGTACAATAAAAACTACATACTTTGAGTTGAGTGGATCGGTTGAACTGTAGAAAGATGAAGGAAATGGTATGTGCTTCGGTGGAGGTGCTTCTGAGTCAACGGAGAACGCGGTACCAAGTTCCATCTCATCAAATGAGCTATTCTGCATGACATATGTCAGTTAGAGGGTGCTATTTTTTTTATTATACATCTGAATTAAGACTGTTCTGATTATTTTACCAAAGATTGGAATTAATCCCACGATTATCTAACATTAATAGTCCGGCCCGTTAGTCTGGCGGTTAAGTGCGTCGGCTTTCAATTGAAAGGTTGCAGGTACGAAACTGGTAGCTAGCTAGTCGGTTGTGTCCTTGGGCAAGGCACTTCAAGGACATTGCCTGAACCCAGCAGATTAATGGAATCTATCAAAATGAAGGAACACGTCTATCATATACAACACACTGCAATAGCTTCAGTAACCCGACGATGGGCGCGAGATTATCTGACGATTGCTCGTGTGTTAACCCCCTTGATTTTCCCATTCACGGGACAAACATAAATATCCTATCCTATCCTATCCTAATATTTAACTACAAAACCACCACTGTAAATTATTACTTGGACATGGTCACTTTACCCATACACCATTTCTGTTACACCCCATTACAACTGACCTGCATTAGTTGAGTAACAGGATGAGTGTGGCCGTTCTCATGCACTCTCACTGCAACCATAGTGGTTGAAATTGGGCGTCTCTTCCCTGTTTTTTCTACCAAATATCCACTGAAGTCCGTTGGTTGGTAATCCAAATATCTAGATTGTAAATGTGATAAGTGGATGGAGTACTAGCCCAAAAACCAGTGTGAGGATTGACCAGCGAAGATATTGTTCCTTAATATATTCCACTCTACATAAACATCCGGTTATATACATTAAATACAAGTAAAAAATAGACCTCTTTTTTTATTCTGCCCAACTAATTTTAAATAGCAACCCTTAGCTCCAGCTCTGCCTTCCCCGGGAAATTATGCCAAAAGTTGTTTGATTTGTAAGAATCAATATTTGTCGGAGCTGTACGTGGGCACAAGTATGTTTTACTCACTTTGGGGATTCGGAAAGACAAAACGTAGTGGAGCAATTGTTGAAACAACCCTCATCAAATGGATTCAAACCATTCTGAAATTTCCCAGTGACCTAAAAATATTGAGAATTATTATTTGGACGTTTTGAGACCAAATCACGATCACAGTTTTTAAATTGCCACCGAAAGTTCAACAGAGCATATTGTTTTATGAGGAGCCAATTTTGTAAACCAAACTACCGGCTGAGTTTGTTATCGATTAAAATATATGATTTCCAATTTTACCAAGTCCTGTACAATATGATATACTTGGTATTTGCTTGCCCATGTTTGCACTAGCAATCAATACTACTCTATGATAAAGAGAATAAATAATTTATTTTAGCAACTCACGCTTAGGCACTAATGGAAGGGTTGATTGGACTTTAATGCAAAGCGAGCCAGTATGAAAGAAAAAAATTATCTATGCTCCATACCTGCTCGTTGGTCGTTCTACCACGTACAACCAGCGTAATATGAAACACAGTGAGACCGAAAACAGGTATAAAGAGAAGTGCCACGATCACCATGATGAAAATTCTGGGGGATGTCAAAAGTGTTACATCGGCTATACAAGTTATGTGGTTACTGATACTTTGAAAGAAACAAAAACACCAAAAATTGGTATTACAATGAAAATATACTTTTACCATAATATTTTGACAAAATCAAGTTCAGCAGTATGTACAGGCTTACATAGAACTCAATTTAATGGTGTTAAATATCATATTGTGATTATGTAGTACCAGTATATTGTACATAAATAATGTGATCAGAATAAAAAAGTTTTAGAAGGAACGAACTAAAATATCACACGCTTCTTGTATGCCACTGCCTAATCATAATACAGTTCACACTCAGTGTAAGACTGCGGGATAAAAGCCATACTACATATTGTGCAGTGTACACCTGGTCGTTATCTGGTACACAGAGTATAACAGTATGTTTTTATGGGTACATTTATACAATGTGTTCTTAGGTTTCAAAGCCTGGTTACCTGCTGTAACCTAAAATACGCCAAAGTGCCACAATATTGATTATCACTTTAAAATTAGACAGATTAGAACAGCGTTTAAATATTTAAAAAGAGAGGGTCCAATTTCAGCACACATACTACTTTATTAGTACAATTAGCTAATAATCATGTAACCAAACAGATGTTGCTTTTAACTTATTTTACATTTTAGAGGATTGCATTGAGCATATCCTCCATCGAAGAGGAAATACAGCTTTTAATGACTTACTATGGTAACAAAAATATATGTGGAACTAAAAGAAAATTAAAAAGTACCGGAACCTATTGAGTTAGAGTGTGAATGTGCTAACAGCATCAATTTTACTTATCGAATTATTACATTTTCAAAGCCATATTTACACAAAGTGCATAATATAGACATAAAAACAAATACATATACATATATATATATATACATTATACACCCAAGGTACTGTAGCACTATAATAAGCACAACTGCCTTAATTACGAGTTCACATCCTTTAGCATAACTGCCCTTTAATGTGTACTCGTATACCTATTTATAAATATAATCACTGGACATACAGTTTTGGGAAAAATAATCAACATATAAAAATGCATTCCTACTATTTTGAAACTACTAGTTTGAAGTACTATATATCACATAAACAAGAGTGAAATAACAACAACAGTGGGGCATTGATAGGTTGTGTCAATTTGATATTCTTGCAAATACAGTAAACTAGTAATAGAGGGGTATTCAAGTTTGTCATCCAGGTGAATGCTTTTGTTTAGCATCAAATCTGTACACATAGGCCCTATTTATTTTTGCATGTAAGGTGTAGTTGTACTATTGTACATTATCAATAAAAGAAAAGCACACACAGCATATGTGCATTACATAACAAACTTTGACTTACGATAATGCAATATAAGGATCAGAAGTCGGGACCTGTGCGCCGTACAAGTTTCGTATAACGAACCACAGACTCAGTCCAAACGTGTTCACCATGTGCAAAGAGAGGGTGTTTAAGAAGATAAAGAAATAACGATAATTTCTCCGTCCGACGCAGTTGTTCACCCAGGGACAGTGGTGATCGAATTTCTGGAAATATAATCTGACAGTTAAATAGATGTTGGATAAATCAATATTTAATCACGGTGATAATGGTGTGGGTGATTCAGGTTTAAAGATTCACACTGTAATCCTTCCCCGATAAATACCCTGAAAAATCTATCATTATAGTTGCAAAGGCTTACATTACTCCCGTAACAAGAATGTTAACAATGTAACTATAAAAACAATGTGATACAAAGCAAATTGGCATGTAAACCATGTTAACCAACATGATGTTAATACAGACAAACTGTAATGTCCATGTAAATATGTTTTAGTAACATGATTTTCGCAACATTGTAATTCTAATTTAAGATTAAATAGTACATTTTTTGTTGGTAAAAAAAAAGTTAGATACATTTTGTTTGGGATTGTGTATCAGATCACACTAATTGGTTAATCGGTTTGTTTGACTATTTCAAGAAATTTGAAATAATCATTGTGGTATATCATACACAAAATGCAAAATGAACATTTTTAAGCACACACTCTAACATGTGCAATTGACAATACCTAAAACAGCCACTTGGTTGAAACAAAATTACAATAAACATTGTTTATAATATCAACAGCAACAATGCTCATTAACTCTGATGGTTAAATATATACAAATTAAATATATTCAAATTTAGTCATAATAAAACACTATTTAAATTTGAAACCATAAACATTTAGTATAATACACCAAACCAGTATTTATATTGTTTAAGTTAACTATAAAGAAAATTTGTTTGGTAAAGACACTTATTTGGCATGTTTGTACGGCCAGTTGAGTTGTTGCTATTTGGGTCATCAGCTGAAGGTAATAGAATAAAAACTAGATGTTAGCTTAATATAGTTCTTGGGAAAGGCAGTTTGCCGATGTTGTCAACCAGGTGGATTAATAGGTTCATTAAAAACTGTAGAAATGTTACGGAAAATGAAACGAAAATCGGACAATCAGCCATATTATAATGGCCAAACCATGGTAATAATAAGCATTTAATCATGTGGATGTCGTATGATATGTCCAAATAATGAACACATATATACAAGACACACCTCTATGCAGTTGTTGCAAGCACTGCAATGCGAAACACGGGGGGGACGGTAGAACTTGCAGGTGCTGCACCACTTCATTCGAACCGATACATTGTGGATAAGAGCAGTAATGTGCACTGGAGCTCTGAAGTCATCTTCGTCATCTTCAGGCTCAGAACCTGATATTTATTGCTTATTAGTGCATGTGCTAAGTCATTTGTAATGTGATTTTTTCATCTTATACTGACATAATTAAATTTATTTTAATAAGATCTAACTGATATATATTCGGCCTTAGTCTACAGATTTATTAGGAGTATGTGATACCCTAACTTAAACAAAGATGCTAATATTTAACAGTAAATTCACTATTGGTATGGTATAAAACTTATTACCAAAACATGGTGTGTGTGGTAAGACACATAGTTTTTACAATATTAAAACTGTGTGGGCACAAGGTGGTAAACTAAGAGTGTGTATATTATAATGCCCCAAGTGTAGGGATAAACAAGCACTTTGTTTAAACTTACAAATATAATTTATGTGACCATCTTACTATGCTTATTTCGTTAAATTTAATGTCATCGCACTATAAACCATGTACATTGTTTCTAACATTTGGTGCTAGTAAAAAAACATTTGTAAACCTTACACTTACACAGCAACTTTTTATGTTATTTTCGGCAATAAAATAAAAGGGGTTTACTAGCTTTCAGTAGGTTTTACATATATGGCTAGTATCCAAAAATTTTGCCTTACGTTTTGCATATATCCCTGGATCCTTAATTCCAGCCATAATAAAATTGATCAAAACATAGACATACACCACAGCCACATATACTATAAGCAAGTACGATACTTCTTGCACCATCCGTCTTCCCCTGCAATACAATCAAAATTTAAATTCCAATCCAACATTAATTTTTTTATCATAAACCAAACTGGTATTATATATTCCAGTACCTTATCGTTCATACTCAAGTTTAACATGCTGGCCATTGCAAACATGGGATTTGTCTTTTAGTTGTATCCTAAAAGGTTTTTATCTAAGTATTTACTAAAGCAGTACAAGATCATCCCAATGAATAACTTGCAAAGAAAATGTGTACTGCACAACTACCAGGAATTTTTCTCATATTTTAAAGTAATATAAACGCAACAGGTTAAATACAAATAGAACAATAACATTTTTTGGTGATTAAAAAAAAAAACAATTAGATATTTATTCAATATATCATATAATTAGATTACAAATACAGTTTATTTGATTGCTATAATTTAAGTGATTTCAAACTCACGGAAAAGCAAAGAAGAGGGCAGGCACAATTGTCAATAGAGAAGTAGCAACTGTGAGAGGGATGTATTTCTTGATCTTCACATCGCCCATTATGTGGTTTAGGCTAAATCGAATTGATCAATCAGCAGAGTAGCCTATGAAATTGCTTACTGCTTTGAACACAGAGTCTACAAAAAAACATATTGTTAAGTCCTTAGGGTAATACAGTTGTCAGTTGCGATGACAACTGCTATATTGGATTAAGTAATGTGGGCTGTGGTCACTAACCTACTATTCATTATGTGTTGTTTTCTTTAATAATCTAACGATTTATTTTTTATTTATTTAGTCGCGTTAAAACATATTTACCGGCACTCTATCACGCCCTGATCGTTCGACTGACACTTGCACACTAAATTAACTTTAGGGGGGGTTTGCATTTTGGAGGGCCATAGGAGATGGCGTAGTAACGAATAAATTTAAAATGTTTATTAAACGATCGTACCCGTGAATGTGTAATCCCATTTACCATGTCGCGTAGCTTTATCTACTTTGTTTAGCCTAATCCGACTCAATAGCTTTGTGAGCTCGTGCGTCGCCTTTCAATCGAACGATGGCAGCATCAAAACTGGTCGTTAGCTACCCTGTGTGCCCTGGGTCAACCCACACTGGTACGAGCATAACGCATACAAAATGAAATAAAAAAATTATCCGACTAAATAGCTTGATAGTTCAATGTGTCGCTTGGTAGACGAGGGGTTAAGATTTCCGAAACGGTTGTGTTCTTGGACAAGGTACTTAGACACATTGTCTAAACACAATGTTTAATTGGGTTTAAAATAACGCTTTCAATCATATTGCAGTACACTGCAATAGTACCGGTAACCTGGCGGGAAGCGCGGCAAAATCTGACGATTAACTATGTAATAAGCCCCATTGTGTTTTCCCATTCACGTGGATAAAAAGTGAATATCGTATCCTGTTATAATCAGTATAAAGAATGGATATAGAGTACGACAGGAAAAAGTTTAGGTAGAGTTGGGTAAAAAAAAACAAAGGCCTTCCAAGAAATTATATTATTGTGTACTAGAAAATCGATAGTCGTCAGATGTCGTAATTGTGCCGTTATCAACCAAAACACTATTGCGCTATAGATAGGATAGGATATTCATGTTTATCCCTCGTGAATGGGAAAACCTAGGGGGGTTATCACACGGGCAATCGTCAGATCACCTCGCGCCCATCGTCGGGTTACCGGAGCTATTGCAGTGTGTTGTATATGATAGACACGTTCCTTCAATTTTGTAGAACCCATTAATCCGCTGGGTTCAGGCAATGTCCGTAAAGTGCCTTGCCCAAGGACACAACCGACTAGCTAGCGACCAGTTTCGCACCTGCAACCTTTCGATTGAAAGGCGACGCACTTAACCGCTAGACCATCGGGCCGGATAGAGCACTGCTTATACTCTAATTAAAACATTTTCAAAATTCTTTAAGTTTATATCATTTTGGAAATTCCAATTGTGACATTTTCTGCATAATGAACCAAAAATCTTGATTATTTAAACCGTAGACCATACTCTTTAACCATATCAGGGAGGCATTGTAAGTACCATCTGGCCTGGGTTAGGGACTCGTTTTATTGTCCTGACTCCGCCGCCCAAATGTCAGTTCAAGCTGTCGAACGCGTTTTCGAAAACAATAGACTTATCATTACAATACTATATCCATGTTTATCCCCTAAATAAGAAAACGCAAGGGGCATTATCACCAGCAATCGGATAAGCTCACGATTACGTAAGGGGACTTTCTAACACAAGTCGTCAGACTACCTCGCCCACAGTCGGGTTTCCGGACTGATTGCTGTGTATTGGGTATGGTTGAGACGTTTCTTCAAATTTGGTAGAACCGATATAAGCGATCCACTATGACAGTAGTCTGACCTAATGGCCCAACGTTACGGTGACATCTTTTTAACTGGTGTATCAATGGGTATTATAGTGTCAAATAAAAGAATATGAAATTTATGATTATCCCCGTTAATAGAAAAACACATCGGGCGTTAACACAGGGGCAATCGTTAGATTACCTCGCACACACAGTCTGGTTACTGGAGCTATTGCAGTGTGGTGTGCATGGGTAAGATGTTACTCTAATTTAATAGAATCATAACTCTTGAGATCAGACTATGTCTACCAAAGACATAACAACCTAGCTTGCAATTAGTTTACAACCTACAATCCTTCAGCTGAAAGTCAACGCACTAACCTACCAAGCTAGTTGACCGGACAGATATTGACAATTGTGTTTAATAGCTTTTCTTGTAACAGTCAGCAGACTTACAGTACTTGAGTAAATATAAAAAACTTTTACACAAAGTATGAGTAATGGTAAGCGATCAATAAAATACCAATCATGCACTTATGAAACAGTGGCAAGTAATACAGGAACGACATGAATTGGAAATTGTTGAAACCACTCTTAGAATTTCTCAAAATTGTGTTAGCCAAAAAATATAATTAACATGTACCGGTATAAGTTGTAATATTGTGCATGTCATCTCACCGGATTAAGCTAACAGATCCGGCAGTACTTAATCACGTCTGTTCCTGATTGTACAGGTATATACAGTTATGTTAAACACTTACACTGTAGGCTATTGTTATGGAACCAACAAGAAAATTATACGGAAACAGTTTGTTGGAGTTTAGGTATCTCAGTTGCTTCGCTATTGCATGGTTTTGTTGTACATGAGCAAGTAAATTTTCTGAAACAAATTTAGTTTAATAACAAACTTCAATTCTACATCAATCACACATTAATAAACGTTTGGCTACGTCTTGTTGTATACCAAATAGAATATTTTATAAATGAATAAATGACTGTCAGGTTAAAGTCTGTTTCATGTTTTATACCTATAATTAATGTTTTATTAACAATAAGAAAAAACTAAACTGAAACCCTTTTACCAAGACATACAGTACCATTTGTACAACTTACAGACATATACGGTACATTAATATTTTAAACATAAAGCTTTATATACATTCTTCTACATTTAAACTATTGTATCTACTACTACCTTCTCATGGCAGTAGCTTGTTGTACAGTTTGTGGAAGTGGTTTGTTTTTAGTTTCAGGCAGTAACATGACAGTAGCAGATGATAAAGCTATCAGTGCCGCTGTTATGTAGGATGGGGTAAACACATTGTCAGATGTACCTGTAGATATAGATGGTTTAAAAAAAGAAATAGAAGATTAAAAAATATGAAAACATGATTTAAAAAGATAAAGATTTTCATAATAATGTCATGAACTACAGGTAAAACTGCATGATTGTAAAATTAAAGACCTGCTCAAGTTTCATAAATGTGTAAAAAAGTATGAAGTTAGGTACGATGAGTTATGTAACCATGCAACATAAATCAAATGATCCATAATGCAACTTACCAACTTGTATAACAAATGGTGAAATGATGCTGCCAACTCCACCAACGGTTGATAATATTGCCATCCATGAATGCCTTGTACTTGTGGGAAACAATTCACCGGAGTATGTATAAATCACCCCAAAGGTCAGAGACAATGTCAATTTACTAAACATGGTTGTGATCGTTACTGCTGTGCCACTCCCTGGAAAAATATGGTATGCATTACAATAAAGATTAACGTTAGCAGGGGAAGATTAACGTTTTACCATAAGAACTGGAAATACAGGCCTAAAAGCAACTGTCGGTTGTCAGAGAATAAGATAAGATAGGTTTTTCATGTTTATTCCCATTAACTGGAAAACCAGGGGGTTAACACACAGGCAATTGTGAGATCACCTTATGCCCACCGTCGGTTTACCAGAGCTACTACAGTGTGTTATGTATGATTCACAGGTTCCGTCAATTTAGTAAAACCCATTAATCTGATGGGTTCAGACAATGTCTGTCAAGTGCCATACTCAGGGATACAACCGACTAGCTATCGTTCAGTTTCGTACCTGCAACCCTTCGGCTGAAAGGCAGTGCATTAACCCAGCAGACTAATGTGTTGGACAATTGTTTTTTGTAACATACTTGTGTTAACAAATATTTCAATCTATTTTCATTTTGTTTACTTACACAGACCCAACCAGGGTGTGGCTGCAATAGACACGGCCGTCATTGACATAACTCCTGAGTATGTATTTCTTCTCCCCACACTTTCAACTGCTACATAGTACAGAGTAACGCCTGCTAGTTCAGTTAAACCCGCATAAAACGTGTTTAAAAATCGGTTGCCACTTAGGCTGTTGGTATTTAGTGAAATTGTAAAGTAAGTCATGTACACAACAACCCTGCAAGAAATAACAAAATTTTAAAATAAATTTTCTATTAAAATAAATGTGTTATTCCGACCAAGAATATAAAGATTATATTGTTTAATTACATAAAATTAACTGAATATAATATTTTAAAGGTGTAGTTTATAAGATATAAGAAAGAAAATGTTTACAGAGTAATACATAAAATATCTTGTATATAACCTCTAATTTGGAATGACCCATTTTATTTTGGTACACATCACAATCTGTGTATATTTTTAAGAGGTTTATAATATTTTACACAAAACAATTTGAATAATAAATTACAGCATTGGTTACTGCGACTGACAAAAACACTTACCATGCTAGTGCCAATGTAAGAAGTCTTAGAATTAAGATGGGCTCACGTAAAAGTGTTCCAAAAGATTTCAAACACCCTTGAAAGTCTATTTCACTTTTGCTAGTCTGTAAAGAATTTTCTTCTTCGTTTGGCTGTTCATTTGTTTTCCTGATCTTTTTTCGAATTTTATTTGCCCCTTTTTCTTTCCCCACACTTGCTAACCAGAAGGGTGATTCATCTATAAACCTACCAGAAATTGATCCATTAGTTTTTGATCACTTGTTCAATTCAAATGTCATGTAAACATTTTTTAACACTTACTTGTAACTCACCAATAATATGGAATATAGAAGATTCCAATGAGTCCTGTAATTCTTAAGAACCATCTCCAGTCTCTAAATAAGTAAGCCAACAGCGGAACTATCATATAACCAATCGAATACCCAACATCCATGATATAATAAACAACAGAGCGATTTTTTGCTGGGACAACTTCAACACCTAGTAAAAAAAAACTGTTGTCCAACGCAAATTACATTTAACAAACTTCATGATGGTTTACACTATTTTGTTTAATTCTAAAGTAGGTGAAAATAAATTCCTTTTCTAAATAATGTTCCGCCTTTCTTGACTTTTTACCTAGCACAATTCCCGCCATAAAATTGACCACGCTGACACCTCCAGAAACGAATAACATCACAGCATAACTTGTGATATCACCGACGAAACTAGTCGCAATTGAAACAATCCAAATTGTAGATTAACGGTGAAGATCCGAGAAACACAGGTTTCCGACCATATGCTGAAAACGTATAGCTTTGTGACTTTAAATTATCGTGCGTAGAATTCAATTATTTTTCTTGTAATGTTTTAAGGGTTGAATTCTGTTTAAAATCGATTGGGTCATATAAATAGATATAATTTAAACCAAACCTGTCAGACATCAATCCTCCAACTAGACTTCCTCCCATTTTTCCAAAGAAATAGATCGAAACCAAATACGGTTGAATCCAGCTTCGCAGACACACCAGTTCAAACTATGAAAATAATTTTGGAAGATTTTAATGCAAACTAATAAGCTTTAGTAATTATGTTAGCTGCAATTTGATCAATTATCCTTTTCAGGCATATTTCTTATTACAATTTTTGCAGTGAAATAACTTCTACTATCTTCTATAGGCCTATCTAATGTACAAAATATTAAAGGCAATTCTCTACACTTATCTTTTGGCTTGTTTAAAAACACATTGTTCCAATGATTGGACAACTTCTACCCTTTTTTGGTCAAAGTTTGTCAAACATATATTTACCTCAGTTACAGCAGAGATTTCTGGGCCATTAAAGATGAAATCCGTGCAAGGTAACATTCTTGACTCATTCAGATTGGCTGTGTAGACAATAAAATAGTAAGTTGTATTTATTGGATACTTTAATAGATATAATAGATAGATAAATAAATAATAAAATAAGTAAAGGGGCAAAACTAAAGTATCTCTGCTACTATAATGACTCCGTCATTTGGAATTTTACATTATCTTCATCAGCTACAAAAGTAAAGAAAAATTTAAAGTGATGAAGACCATTCACTCTGGTTTAATAATGGTTAAATGTATCACATTTTTGATTGCGACACTGTAGATAAATAAGGACTATGTAAAGTTGCCATATAGCATTGGGAATTAAGATATAAATATACACGATTAATATCTTTAACGAACACATTTTAAAAAGCAACATTTGAAAAAATGTTTACCAATGTTTCCTGTTATATTTCGGTAATTGCAAGAATTTGATTGGTCATCACTGTTTGAAATGTTAGCTGTTGTATCATTCCATTTTGTCTGGTTCATCTGAAATTTTAACAAAATTGCTCACTGGCTTTTATTTGTAAATATATATATAGATGTCGTTTTGCACATTGTTCCTTATTGATTTAAGGGTTATCAAACTAAGTGTTAATATTTATAATGCAACCAATAAAAGTTATGTAACCAAATAAAATGATTGCGGTAGATCTTGACCATTCTAACATATCTAAAACTTCTAAACCACTTGTTCAACTTCTTTTCTTAGCCCATTTATTTTCTGGAATGAATGGGAATCCTGGAGCTCTCCACCAAATATTTGGAAGACCCAAATTCATAGTTGAATTTTTCCGAATAGTTTCAACTAGTTCAGACACCTACTTCCAGGCCAAAAATGTGATACAAAACATCAAGGGCAGTAGTAAAATAGGACCAATATCATTTTTTATAGATGCCCATAAAAAAGATAAACAGATTTACTTGATAATTGCCTTGCAGGGAACATTTAAAAGGCGGTGTGTACAGCGATACAAGAGATTGCAAAACACCAAAAGGATTTGGTATGGCTGACAAACCCAACAAAATTAACAACCTTTTTTCATAAAAACCCAGTTTTAAGAAGTTTATGATCTGCATTGTAACCAATCCACCTGCTTTTTCAGGTGGAAAATCATATAAAATTAATATAAACTGCTCACAGGGAATACTGTTGTACAAATCACAAAAAACATCTGTACCTAAAGTCCTGAATATACTTAATTAAATAGGCTGAGACAATACAGTATGACTTATTGGCCCACACAAAATAAGAGCAGTTACAATTTGCTTTCAACAAAAGTTATTTTTAAGCTAAAAAGTATTACTGATGTACCTATGCTTTAATTAGGTGAGACAAATATTACAGAAACCAATCAATTATTCTACCGTCCAAGGTCTTACTGTAGGGATTCAGGTATCGTTTGGCGCTTGTTTGCCTATGGCTGGCACTAAATATGACCTGAAGTTCCCTAGTTATTAAGACTCCAAAATGACTCCACAGATCTAAATTCCATTACAGAAGCTTTTTTTATTCCTAATTAAATGCAAATACAATAAAATACATAGTTTAACTAATTCTTGCAATCCTGTCAAAACATGGCAGCAGCGAATGCCACGCGTTTAAATTAATAACTCTTGTTGTCTGCTGGGTCTGCGAGTTTTTTTTTTTTTAAAGCTTTAGATGCTCTATATTAAACGTCAT
>CH002357.1:625854-639492 GCA_000149265.1 Ciona savignyi
GGGAATATCTGTACCCGTTAACATAAACTTTCACGTTTTAACAATAACTTTATGCCTAACAGATGTATCAATGCACTAAACCACTCCGCATTGGTTATTACCTAGATGACGGGTATAATGAGCCAGTTCCTGCTGTGAAAAGAGCTGTCCTCCTGGCTAAAACCGCGCTTGAGAAAGGCAGTCACATATTAGTACCATTTAAAGTTCCGAAGATTGAAAAGGCGATGGAATTATTATTTACAAGTAAGTAGCTTGTTTAGTGTCATGGAAACACAAGTAAGGAAAAGCGACTGGCTTAGTTTTATTTTAGGTCACAGATATGCAAGTTCTATTCTAATTTAAATATTGCATAAAGGTTTGGTAATGATGGATTGGCATTATTCTCTCGGTGATCCCAGGTTACCAAGCAGACGCCGGTGAATTTAACTTCGGAAGATTAAAAAATGATTTGGTTGATGAACGTCTTGAAGAGTTGTATTCATTATGGCAATACTCTGACCTCAGAATTTGGCTATTAAGCCGTTTTAAGGTATGAGTTCATATTTTTTAGGTGTAGCTTAGAAAAGAACTTTATTTATAGTGTATATGCCTAACACTACAACCCTGTCATGTCTATACTTGTAATCAGTCTATACTTGCAATCAGTCGATGATATTGCAAATAACATTGTGTTCATCAGTCGCCACGACAGAGACAATCTGTTTTGTTGGCCAGGCGTGGCGACTGTTCAACGACTCGACTTTGGAAACTGAACCGTGAAATTGAAGCATATGCTGCTGAGTATATTGGACTGTGGAGAAGTTTAAATTTAGATGTTATGATTTGCCCGGTTAACCCAATTGCTGCTTGTCACAAAGGAGGCGTCAACTCTTCAGGTAAAGGGTGTGATTTTGCAAATTTTGTTCTTTTCCTTTTTACAGTTTTTTTATAAAAGATCCTGTTACATGTTCCTATCTTTGCAATTTACACTAACCTCCTGGAAAGTTCTGTTAGAAAAAGTCGAATAAAAAGTCTAAGATTCATTTAAATTATAGAGAGTATCAACCACGTGTTAGCCACCACTATTTTTAAAACTCATTTAAACCTATGTTAAATTTTTCTGTTCACACTAACAATCGTGTTTCCTTGTTAACTAAACATTCTAGGTATATCTTATACAAAGTGTTTAAAGGAGTGTAGAAGTTAACTGTCAATTTGACAGAAGTTTACCATCAATTTGAGAGAAATCCACTATTAATTTGAGAGAAGTTTACTATTAATTTGAGAGAAGTTCACTATCAATTTGAGAGGTTTACTATCAATTTGAGAGAAGTCCACTATTATTTTGAGAGAAGTTTACTATCAATTTGAAAGAAGTTTACTATTAATTTGAGAGGTTCACTATCAATTTGAGAGGTTTACTATCAATTTGAGAGGTTCACTATTAATTTGAGAGGTTTACTATCAATTTGAGAGGTTTACTATCAATTTTATAGGTTTAAATGCATATTATTCATCCACAGCTGTTGGTAACTACAACGGAATGTTTAACATGTTAAACTTTCCCGCTGGTAGTGTTCCTGTCACAAAGGTAAATCGAGATGATATTGCTCGGTTGGTCAACTACACTGGTCACTATGGGGATGAGTGGGACATGCAGAACAAGAAGGTATGTCGACCGAATAGCTTGGTGGGTTACGGTTGTGTGGACAAATGGTTAAAGCAATCGATACATATACAGATTACAATATAAAAAATAGGGTCTTTGTGAGAGCCCATCATGGGTTCGAAACCTATAGCTCCAAAAAAAGCTTGTGAGTTAGTGCATTGCCTTTAGCCGAAAGGTTAAACGTTTGAAACTGGTTGGTTGTGTCCTTGGGCACAGCACTTTGCTCCAACCTAGTGTATTACTGTGTTGTACTCAAAAGTGAAGAAATGTGTAATCAAACAAAACGGTGGGCACGAGTTAATCTGACAATTATCGTGTGATAATTCCCATGCGTTTTTCCAATCATGGAAATAAACACGGATATCCAATCCTTATCAAAGAATCAGTTTTGATTTCTACCGACAAAATAATATTTCGTTGGTCGTATCATGTGGCGATTTTAGAAGGAATTGGCGAGCAGCACATGACCAATACACCCCACACATATTTTATGCAAAAATATTTCACACGTCCTTATAATTTAATATAACAATTAAGTTCAAACTTTACCCACAACCGAACCCCCAAATTACCATTCCATCTCAAGCGATCTGACATCGCATTTTTCCTGTTATTTTTAAATAATAATGACGTCACCCTATTTTGCTTAAAGTGTATGTCACACATCAGTTGCTTTCTGACAAGTCCTGTCGGGAGGGGGGTCGACGAAATACACAGTTTTCTGTATACTCACTTAAACTAAATCTGTACTCCATTACCAGGCATCCATTGGCAGCATCAATATGCCGGTTGGTGTGCAGTGCGTTGCCCCAACGTGGAAGGATGAATTGTGCTTGAAACTGATGCACGAACTTGAAACTTTGTTGAAGAGCAAGGAATTAAACCAATGACCATTTTGCCTGGTTGCTCACTTCTGATTCGGCAAGTAATTACCACCGACTTGATAGTGGCTGGTTTTGATCCCAGCACCTTTGAAGTAGCAGTCAGAAGCGCTACAAATGAGCCAACAAGTCGGACATATTTAATACTCGTAGTATTATCCCATTGGTTGTTCGGAAATCAAAATAGAATTATAGATGGCGTAATTCCGTAATAACCAATTAATAGACCTTTATGCTTCGGCCAGAACTGACCAGTGGCCCTCTCTTAGTCATGGTATTTAAATGAGCGTTTTGCTGAGTAACAATGGTGGTGATTCTACAAAGTTTCTTTGGTTGAAAGCAGCATGTGCTAGGCTGCGCGCAGGTGTTCTCGTTTAACTGTAAAGTTTTGTAATAGTGGAACAGAGCTTCGTGAAATAAGTGTTGATTGTGCATCTCCTAGCTGTTTTGTTAGAAAAAAAGTTTCCATCTACGAATGGGTACCAGCTCTAAATTATTAAGTAGAAGACTTTCTGACAGCCCTTTTTGTTTTTATTATTTTTTTTATATGTGTTTAATTTCTCGTTCAGTAATTTATACAGTCTACGATTAATACATGAATGTAAAATACGACCGATCGTGAGCATTTACATAGATCCAGATGTTTTTTTATCTGAATTGTGGTAAACTGCCTAACAGAATACCGCACAGTCAAAATTTCGCGTCATCTTAAAAAAATGTTAATCAGCATTTGTTTTAATTTGCATTAGGCAAGAAATTTAAACGTATTGGATTTTTTTGTTTTATTTTTAGGCGTAAAATCAGCATGTTTAGTTAGTTTATTTTTTCACTCCTTTGTTACATTAAAGAAGAATAGAATAATTAAAACGGTCACTGGTTTAAGTGTGGTTGAGTTTCCGGAATTAACCGGATAAGATGGAGATGGGTATTGTAGACACACATGCATTCGTTTCGAATAGTAGTTCTTTCTTTTGTGTTGGTTTTGAGTGCCCAGGTGCTTTATACACATCGTAAAATGTATTGTTTGTTTTTTTTGGTATTTAGTTTCTTACTTTATTAACGTTTTTCTTTAAATTTTTAATAAAATACTCCATGTTAAAACGACCAGTAAAGAAAGTCGCCGCCAAAACAAGGTATTATTATGAGTCTCATTTGAAAAAAATTGACACATTGTTTTTGTCCGTTTTTTCGTCAAACGCTTGACAGGCATGGCATGTCGCCCCGACATCTACCAAAAAACAATAATGGAATCGCAATCAAACTTTGTCATTTGTTAGACAACATGGTGTAGATATGTAGAAACCAACATTTTGTGTAATAAATCCAGGGGAATACCCCTGGGAAGTTAAAAAATCAAATCGTTTTTTTTTCTAAAAAGTGATTTTTTTAGCAAAGCACTTAAACGGCTGCTCCAATTTTATTCAGATTTGGTAGAATGTTGGACTCTAAACCACTTCTGTGCGAATAAAAAGAAAGATAACATTTACTTAGTGTAATTTCCTTAAAAACGAACATGTTTATGAATCATGATTGTGACAGACATGGCATGTTGCCACGATATCCACCAAAGGAGGGAATGCAAACGCAATGAAACTTGGTCATTTGTTAGACAACATGGTGTAAATATGTAGAAACCCAAATTTTGGGTAATAAAATTTTTGAGGATTCCCCTAAAACTTTAAAAATGCAAACCGGCATTTTTTTTCCAAAAAAATCTTTTGAGCATAGCGCTAAAACTTCTTTTGAGCATAGCGCTAAAACAGTTGCTCCAATTTTGATCAAATTTTGTGAATGTTAGTGCCGTAACCGCGGCTGTACCAATGAGAAAAATGAAAAAAAAAATACCTAGGGAAATACCCTTAAATGAAGATTTGTTCCTGAATCATGATTGTGACAAGCATGCCATGTCGCGTCGATTTCTCCAAGGATCGAATTGAAAACTTCAAGAATTGTTAGATGATCTAGATAGGTAAAATTTCCTTTACAAACTAAATTGGAGAAGATGTTTTTTTCAGTATACCGCTTAATTAAACACATGTTTTAATTTAAAAACACAAGTGGTGGGATGTTCGTCCGTGAATCACTGTTGTTTAAAATATAACAAATTACTTTCGGATATAGGCTACACTAAAATAACAAATTGTCCTTCAATCATGCTTGTAACATACATGCCCTATCGTTCCAAAATTTCCAAGAACAAGGTTTGAAATTGAATTAAAACATCACAAATTGTTAGATGACATAGTCTAAAGATATTCTATAACAGAAGATTTAGAACCAAGAATTTCCCGCCCGTTGGTCTAGCGGTTAAGTGCGTCGCCTTTCAATCGAAAAGTTGCAGGTGCGAAACTGGTCGCTAGCTAATCGGTTGTGTCCTTTGGCAAGGCACTTTACGGACATTGCCTGAACCCAGCAAATTATTGGGTTCTACCAAATTAAAGGAAGGTGTCTATCATATACAACACACCGCAATAGCTCCGGTAACCCGACGATGGGCGCGAGGGGATCTGACGATTGCCCGTGTGTAAACCTCCTTGGTTTTCCCATTCACGAGGAGAAACATGAATATCCTATCCTATCCTAAGAATTAAAAAGAACGCGCGGATACTTTTGTTGGAAAGAGTATGTAACGAGCATTTAGAGAGCTTTTGAAATCAGGTTAAAAGTTTTATAACCTATCTAAGAACTAGATGTGCTTTTTATGTGAATTAAAATAGGTAAATGTATCGGTCGCGTTAACCATTCGGCCACACGACCTTACGTTAAAATGTTTTTATTTTAACTTACAATATAAAAATAGTTCTTTAAATATTTTGGATGTTCTCCAAAACTGTGTATTAAATATACTTTGGGGACACAACAAAAATGTATTATAAATTAAATCGGAGCTAAGCTAAGCCGTACCTAAACTTTGTATTTTACTTTAGCATAGCAAATAATAATTGGGATCACTGCCTTAATTTACATTTTATTATGACATGCCGCAAGGTTGGTTTCAATTAATATGACCAGCATACCGCGATCGTATAGCGAATCTGCGGCAATAGACCGGGACGAACAAAGGGTCGAAAGGGACGATACAAATAAAGGTATGGGCTATTAAATGGGGGAAAACTAAAAGAAGAGAAAGCGGAAAGGAGAGAAACTGCACGCAAAAATTAATATTAGGGCATTAGAGTTAGTTTTAAACATGGGGTTAGGGTTAGTTCTAAGGTTAAGCTTAGTGTTTAGAAAGGAAAAGGTTAAAATGAATTTCAATAGTTTTGATGAGCAGTTTCCCTCCTTTCCGCTTTCCCTCCCTTTTGCGTTTTCCTGTTAAATTTCATTTATGTTTAACTCTTAAATAACACAAATAAAAATAATAGGGAAAGACAGGTGATCCTTATTTTAATGATCTCGATGAGTTGCAAATTACGAATAGATTAGGGCATTTTTAAATTTTTTGGAAGCAGATGATAACTGAACCAATCTAGGTAAATTAAATTACATCGGTCTTGACCTAAGAGCTTAATGCCATTGTATGTTGTGTTTTCTTTAAAGGATGTTAATATAATCAGAATTAATGAAATTCAATTTTCTCAGTCATTATAGGCAGGCCCTACGTTATCATTCAGTGTGGTAAACATAGAACATGAACATACAAGATAATCTTTTTGACACGGCTCAGATGCAAACAATCATTATCTAAGGCGTCTTAATTTGCTGCTCACATTTAATAAAGTTAGAATATACACATGCCGTTAGCTATTTTGGTTTTTACAATAAAAAATGCACATTCAATTATTTTTGGAAACCGATCTGTGGATATGCAATATTATAGCAACTTTCATTTTCCAACAGGGTAGAATAAAGCAGTCTTTTTTTTATTTAAATTAAAATACCTTTAGCTTTATATTTATTATCGAGATTTTAGTGATGTATTGTTTATAAAGTTGTTTTAAATTAGATCACCGGCACAGTGTACCTATGGAAGATGTAGTTGTTCCTGAGGAGGTAAAAGCACGCAAAGAAAAAGCACAGAGTAACTGGACAAACATATTCCGCCCTTGGAGATGGAAGAAGAAAAAGAGAAGTGAAAAGTTCAAGCAGACTGCAACATGTAAATGCTTTATATTTTAACATAAGTGTATGTTATATAAAAAATGGTGATATGAATTACATAACATATACCACACTGAAATTTTTATTACTCTGTGTGGTGGTATGATAACCCTAAAAAAATGCCAAAATCTGGTTTATACTAGATATGTTTTAACCCTCATTATGTTTTGTATTTTGTCCTGTCAATCATGTTATTTGGGAGGCATTGGTTGTTAACGCATGACATTGCCAAACAAAATAAGTTCTTATTTTTAAACCGAAAAAATTTGGATTGAACAGGCCAGTTCAGTGCACAACTTTATTGGTCTCTAATACAATTTTCTTCGGCCAACATTCCTGGTGATTATGTGTTACCTTGGGCAAGCTTCTGCTTATATAAAGCTTTATTGATTTTCTTCATAATTCCGAGCACAAAGGTCCCATTATATTTACCCTACTGTTTTTAACAAGGGGCACCTCTGTTTATAAATATTTCATTGTCCATATTTTGTAGTGTTATTAATGTTGTAATATGGTTTAATAATTGTACTGCAGCGCTTGAGAGAAAGATATCGGTTCGTAGCAGTCGGGATGATCTTGTGAAAAGAGGTTTGCTTCCTGACCCTAATGGGGCTCCAGGTAAGCTGACATATTAACAGCTGAGATAAACCTAGCTTTTTTAAACTGCTTGGTTAGAAGTGTAGTAAAAACTAGGGCCCAACAATAATTGTAAAAAAAGTATCCATAATTAACTGTCACATATCATAATAATCTCTATTATCAAGTAAACATGGGGGATTTCCAAAATATAAACTAAACGTCTTTAATGGATTCAAATGCTTTACTTTATAATCAATAAAACTATAGTTTGTCGTTAAATAAGGCTTGGAAGTAAAATCAACTTTATTTCAAATTTTTGCAATAAGATTACAACCTAATGTGTAAAACCTAACCACACTTTATACCTGCTAAAGGAAAAGGCTGTGTATTTGCGTCAGAAACAACAAGTTTTCCATTTGCTGATAAAGCATAGTTTCGTAAATATTGCTTTCTCAAAGTTTTTCAAGTAACTTTAATTTCAAAAAACACCATTCACATTTGTTTGATTGTCAACGTAATATAAACAACCATTCACACATAGATTGTTGAACTTTATATTGCGTAATAAAAGCATACGCTTTCCACCTTCCTAGTTTAGCAAACACCATTTAATATTCACCTTCCCAGTTTAGACATTAAAAATGGCTGTTATCTTCCTAGGAAAAGTAAACAATAATTTACCATTTATCACAATTTAACGGCAGTAAATCTATATAAAATTAATTACTACAAATTCATCTAATAAATGAACGCATG
The DNA here is from genome assembly GCA_000149265.1 of Ciona savignyi. Lineage (NCBI taxonomy): Eukaryota > Metazoa > Chordata > Ascidiacea > Phlebobranchia > Cionidae > Ciona > Ciona savignyi. The sequence continues at coordinate 633,820 of CH002357.1, forward strand.
AAATTTTATTCTTTGTGCTAATTAAAACCTTTTGTTTAATTGGAATAAATTTTGCCTGTGCAAAAGAGTGTCTCTAAACAACATCTTTTGCTTATGGAAAATTGCGTGCTATTTAAAGGTGCAATAAACCATGTGATTAAAGCCCTGATAAATTGACCTTCTTTTTTTGTGTGTGTGCGTTTTAATAATGGCTGTCCACTAAAAAAAAATTGTTTTGGTACTTGCTAAACTCAAACTATTTTTTAATGGTGTTGCCAATGATAAAATAATTGGTTTCCGTTATTGCGTTATGATTCATACGTTATCACATCTAACACTTCTTTATATTATTACAAATAAAAAAGTTATTTTACAGTTTTGAGTTTATGAAATTTTCCTTTTCTTATTACCTAAAGAGAACTAATCATGGGTATCAATTTTCGCTTACATGCTGAGACATTGCGCTGATGTTTGCATGATCAGCAGATAAATTTTTGTTGCGCGATGGATTGTAGAAGTGATTTTATGTTTTTAATTTCGAATCTTAACTATTCTTATCAAATTACTTGTAAAGATTCAAATCATTAGAGAATTTCTAAGATTCGAAATTCTATATTGTGCATCACTACTGTGATATGATAATTGCGATACTTATTTATTGATACTGTAGGCTATTATCAATATATTGTTACAGCAATAGTAAAAACTGATTTTGTAAACCTGTTGTTTAATGCACAAAAAAATAAACTTTTGTGAACCAATTTTTGTTATTGTTTGCGATTTTTTTAGTCTTTACATAGTTTTATTTTTTTATCAAATTTATTTTTTTTTCGGTACTCAGTTTCACTACCTGAAGAAACGGTTGATGCCTCAATAAGAAAAGGTGTTGGAAATAACGAAGCAGAGCCACAAGATAAAACTAAAGAAAACGATGAAACATCAGCACCTGCTTCAGGTCGCTTGCCTTCAGTTTCTAAACAGTCGATTCGAACAAGACGGCGTTCACCTTCAGGTGCAAGTCTAATTTATCATAAATTACTGCTTACTATGATTTTTTTAGGAGCATATATATTTTTTTGTATTTGTCTAACACAATTTCACAGGACACTCTGTTTCCACAAAAAATGTGTGTTCATCATTATCCAAATTAGTTTATGTTTCGGAATTATTTTAAGAATCTATTATTACAAATATAGTGTAAAGTACGACTCTGAAATACAATGAAGAGCAAGCAAAACCGATATTTGTGCTGATTCAATACTACGAAAATAATATTGCTTTAATAAATATATAATTATATTTTATAAAATAATTATTGTTTGCATTCATAATCAACAGCACTATAAACAAACATTGCCATTCATTTTAAACTATTAGAATAAAAAAAATTCTGAACGATTGTATATGTTAATCAAATTAAAAGCTTCCTTCTGGAATTGGCATCATTAGCTGTATGGTAAACAGTTTTTTTTAGGAGATATTATTCACATTGTCTTTACCCCATTTCCAGCTCCAGTACCTGTGCAACCATGTTGATTCTAAAGGATTATATATTGGCCGAACTGAAATCAGTCAAAATTGGTTAAATCTGTTGCAATTTGAATTTTTTAATGCAACAGGTACTAAACCAAGCTTTTTCTTTAGATCCATCCGTAAAGTTGCCGAACGATTATCACCGACAAAAGACAGATGTGGTGCATAGGACATCTCATAAGAAGAAGAATTCGGATGGAACAACCCCCAGCTACATGTAGGTCGATTGAGTGTAGTGTGTTACTCAACAATGTAAGCACTTGGACCCTCATAGTTGAATTTGCAGCAATATGCCGATGCCAGCTGTTTGTATGTAATTTGCATTTAATAAATCGACCATTAACTTTCTTCCCATGGTAACCTTTAATTCATATCAGTGTAACAGTAAAAAACAAAGGTGGTACGGTACGTTTTGCAATAAAAAACGAATAAGGTAATAATTAATAGTTAAATAAAGTGTTGGGTTGTTTTAAATATCAATTCTGTGATATAATTTTTTTTAATTGTAATAATATAGGGAAACAAACACACAACACAGATACGAACCTAATTTTAATTTTAAAAGCTTTTCTGCATGTTTATTAATGTCACATGATTAATATTATTATAATTAAACATGAAGGATTACTGTGTGTTAAATAAAATGATTCTTTTAATCAAATAAATCCTAAAGTAATGCGGTACCATAGCCTTATTATGTAAGACATCCAAATAATCTGTTTAAGTGTGTAGGGACTTGTTCTTTTTTTTATTAACAATGGTTTGTGATATGGTTTACATTATTATTAATATGTTCGGTTTACAGACATCAAAAATACCCGTCAGACGAGGTCGCAAGAGCGACAGAAGATGATCCGAGGCGACATTTCCACAGACATTCCTACCAGATTGCCACTTCTTCATCCAACAGTAGCAGCTTGAATCGAAATGACGAGCGTGTGAACGTTGGCCGCTTTCAAATGCGTGGCTCTGGAGGCACCGATCTGGTCGCAGTCGGGCTTATCGGTAGCAACGTACCGGGCTCACGATCAGGAATATCCTACGCCGCTGCACCAGTAGCAGCCGCACGAACAGTTCCACGAACGTCCGATTCATCCTCCCCTGTGGAGTCCCACGAAAGCTACGAGTCTAAGCCACCCCACACAACTGCTGCTTCCCTTCCTCCCGGATTAGCCGCCCGGCTATCCCAGGATCTAAGTAAAGCGATCTCCAACACCTTGTTGTCTCAAATCGCAGCCAGCAATGAGGGGAATTCATCGCCAAGAGATCCGCCCAAACACAGTTATTCCAAACCTAGCATTGCCAATACTAGGTACGTATTAAGTGTTTGAATTTTTGTTCATTTTTGCTACATACTCGATAGTGAGTGGTTTAGTATTAGTCTTACTTGCAAAATTCTGTAGAATCTTGTTAAGCATGTTAGCTTAGCGAACTGTGGCAAACATTAGAGAGTCGGTTACTACAGCAGCCAGTGCAATTACCACTGGCGGCATGTTTACTGTGCTTGTCCAAATATTCATGTTTACGCTGGTACGGTTGGTACGCGATGAGTTCACATTTAATGTTTCTCTCATAATATTTCATACTTACTGTGTTTTTATATATAAGTATAAGGGAATCTCCGGCACCACTAATTTGTTTTTCTCTTGGTTTTACATTGTATTTTAAAACCTTTTCTGTATTGGTTTTACAGTGAATTTTGACATTTTGTCCTGGGTTTCATTTACAATTTACCTATGTAAATAGAAATTAAAATATTGTAGTTTGCTCTTTTTTGAAACTAAGTTCAACTTCTTAATAATATATCATTTAATCAATTTTTTTACATTTTAGAAGTTTACATGAACCTGCCAAGCATACCTCTGAAAGTGAATCACAGCATGAGGGTATTAACCCTGCGGACAGCATTATTTCCCAAAGACCAATTGCTGCTAAGAGAACACAAGCTGTAAGCATCAAGCGTGTTATTAACATTCCAATCGACTATCTTATTGTACATGAAAATGTGTGACAGAAAAGTTAAGGTAGAAACTGGAAAATGAAGGTTGGATTGAAACAGTCACAACCCTCAAAATTTGTCACTTATTTTCCAATAGGGGAAGGCAGGGCTGCAAATTGCTTTAGTTGATAACTTAATGACTAATATTTTTTTATTGTGTATTTTTCATAGGCTACCCTATAAATAATGAATTTGCATGACCTTTGGCGACAACTGTGCATTATCACTGACTGTTTCGTTTCAGCAAAACGCGCCAAACGCAAATGGTAAACCAGCATCGACAAAAGGTCCTCCACCTAAGCCACCCCCCAAACCTTCTAAAATAGTCATCAACAAGGTTGGAGAATTTTTTTACTACAATATTTTAAGAATAACAAAACTTTTTATTAACTAGAATTTGTTACAAAAAAGTTACTAGACACTAGTTATTCTTAATTTCAAGCTGATATTTTCAAGGCTATGTTCGTCTGAATCTTAAACAAAATTTTTAACCTTAAAAATTAGGTTAAATATCCCCTCCAAGATTACTTGATCATATCACATAAGTATGAGTGCTTTAAAAATAATTGCACTGATGTAAGCCTGTTTTATACGAGTGACCGTCTGAGTAGAATTTTTATCGTTTTCACAACCCAGGCAAATGAGCAGTTCAAGAGATCAAGTGTTGAAGTCCAGCACAACAACAATCCACCACTGCCACCATCACAGCAAAGTAAACCAAGAAAACCACAGCAAGGTACCCAGCATATTGCTGCTATCCGTTCTCCCATTTGTTGAGTGTGGTAGACGATCATTCAATTAATTTGTTTTTTTTTGTATTAAATAGGAATGTAATATTTTTCTTTTAGAGGTCCTACAAAATAAATTGAGGATTTCCTACTTAATTGGCCTTGTATAGTGGGCTATATTAGTTTCATTTAAGTGCAGCAGCCCTAAGTATTTTGGATTACTACAAAATAATTATACATAAATACTTTTCTATTGTTGTATTCAAGTGGTTAACGAGAGAGCCATAATACTGATTTTTAAATAAAAAAAGTTAGTACATTAAAAATAACATTTTTGCCTTCTACAGCATGTACCCCATAGCATTGTATGTTTGTTTACCTAACATATATTATAACTGAAATATATAAGGCAAGCTTATAGGATTCACCAAATTAAAATAGATGATTTTCCTCATCTAATATTTCTATAGTTTAGAGTGTGTCTGTGTTAAAAACACTTTCCAACTTAACAGTCTCGTGGGTGGTTTTGCTATTATTACAGATAACCACATTAACAATAACATTCCAACACTATTGGTATCCACAGAAAGCTCTCATATGACGAGTGGTGACGTTAGGTTTGCTGGGAGTGCCGAGATTATTCAGAGAACCACCCACAATGAACATTCCCCCGTAAGTTGCTTGAATTAGTATAACAAAAACTAATTTATCCAGAATTATTAAATAATATTCCTCCACCAAAGCCACCTATGGTACAAGTTTTTTTAGAAATGCTTACAGAGCGTTTATTAAGTGATTAATTTAAGCGTTTATTAAGTGATGTATTTCTATATTTTAATAACTGTTTTATAGATTATTCATATATATTTTTACGGGTCTTTAGGTTCATATCCATTTCCTTTATAAAACTCATACGGGTCTTTAGGTTCATTGGTTCCATGACAACTGAACCCCTTACAACTGAACCCCTTACAACTGAACCCTTACAACTGAACCCTTTACAACTGAACCCCTACAATTAAGCCCCTTACAACTGAACTCCTTTTAACTGAACCCCTTTAAACTGAACCCCTTTACAACTGAACCCATTTCAATTGAACCTCTTTACAACTGAACCCCCTTTTCAGTTAAAAGCGTTCGGTAAAAAGGGGTTCAGTTGAAAAGGGGTTCAGTTGTAGGGGCTCAGTTGTAAGGGGTTCAGTTGTAAGGGGTTCAGTTGACTGGTCACCAGGTTCATTATTACTTTCCTTTATAAAACTCATAGGTTTTGTTTATATCGACATTGATTTATATAATAAAAAATCCATTAGTTGCAGTTGTCTGTCTCGGTTATTGAGTTTTACGTTGCAGCTTTTCTGGGAATGATAAAAAAATGCAACATCATGTTTGATGTCGTGAAATCTTACTTGTTTGATCAAATAATATTAAATGACA